>CM038218.1:18339891-18540813 GCA_021442155.1 Cymbidium sinense | reverse complement strand
CTGTTGTACTTCGTTCAGTTACGTATTTATTGCTATTAAATGCGGTTCACGCGATCGATGGCTGAACACGGATGCGATGCGATCGGTATCATGATGCGATAAGACGCACTATGCCCACGGTTCCTGATATCCGTCGGCGTGCGTCGATGCGATCGCATTTCGATCGTTTGATACAGACCATCGATCTGATGAGGCGGTCTAGAAGTGAGCAGCGGGTCATTTTCCCCTTCCCGACCTAGCGACTATATTCGGCGCCCGTATTTCTTCTTTTTTAAAAAATTAATTTAAATCACTAAAAATTCAAAAAATTTATAAAAAGTAAAATAATTAACAAAATTCAAACAAGGGCTTGTTGGATTCTTTCTTTCCGAGAAATCCAACAAATCCAAAATCTAAATTTAAGTATTTTTTAATTTGAGTTTTAGTAAAAAAATCAAATTTATTAATTAAATATATATAGATTAAGTTGAAATTTTAAATTGAAATTAAAGTTAAAACACACTACCATAAAATTTCAAGTGAAAAGGACTTTTGGATTTGGAGAAATTAAATTTTGAAGTTTATATCCATTTTAATAAAATAAATCAAATAAAAATTCAGAAATTTACAAAAATCTTCAAAATGGCTTAAATCACTTCAATTGACATCTAGGACTCTTAAGAAAATAATGTGATCTTCTGAATTCTAATGAACCCCAAACAAACACTTAAGATTAAAGTTTAATCAATTAAGGAGTTAATTAAAACATAATCTAAAAAATAATTTAAATATCAAATCAAAATCAGAAATGAAATAACACTTAAGCAATCATTAATCAAACCTCAAATCAAAAAATATCATCCTTAGAAATTAAATTAAATATGATTAAACCTATTTAAGTTAATAAAACTCAATTAAATGATTAAATCTTAAATCAAACTTAAAATTAAACAAATCTAAGAAACTTTAACATGGGTCAAACTAGTATAACTAAACCTACACTAAGCATGGAATCTTAATCATATGAAACTCCTTAATGAGTATAAATAAAGAAAATTAATTAATCATTAAATAAACTAAAAAATCAAATTGATTAATAAACCAATTCAACATAATCATTTTAATACTTCAATTAAACAAATAAAGTTAAAGTAAACTTAATTAACATATGATTAAATCACATCCATTTGGAATAAGATAATTAATTAACCATTAAATATTTCAACTAATAACTAAATCAAACATGTTAATGAAATCAAACAAACATAATAAATGAATCAAATCAATAAAACTCTAATCATAAATAATCAAACTTAATTGAAATGAAATAAATAATTAATTCACTTAAACAATAATGGTAACAATAATCCTTAATCAAATCAAACTTAAGTAAAACACTTAACTAAATCAAATCACTCACATATGAAATTAAGTCATTAATCTCTAATTAAAACAAACCTTAATTAATCTAATGATTTAAAATTTAATTACCTTAATCAAACTTAATTATCACATCTAATTGCAAACTTAATGAATTAATCCATCATCTTAATTAATCAAATTAATTTAAATAAGTTACATTAAACTCTAAAATTAAGCTTAATCAAACCCAATTAAATTTTAATAATCACCCCTCACTAATTAAGTTAATCAAATTAATCATAAAACTAAGCATCAAACATAAAATTAAATAAATCTACCTAAATTAAACCTAAATCATTTCATTAATCAATTAAATAAATTTATTAATTTAAAATTTAATTACCAATCACTTAATTAATCAAATCTAATTAATACTTAATAAATTAATCCATCTTAAATAACCAAATTAATATTAAAATTAATTCAAATCAAACACTTAATTAATAATTAATTTAATCATCTTATTAAACTAATTTAATTAATCATATTAAACTTAACTTAATCAAACATAAATGCAATTAAATACCAATCAATTCTTAATTTAAACTTAAATCATTAAGTCATTAATTACATCATTAACTAAATAAATATGAAATCAAATTTAAAAATTAAACAAATCTTTTAATTTAATAATTTTATCACACCTCTTAAACAACTAATTAAGTTAATCAAATTAATCATATTAAACTTACTTAATTAAACATAAAATGCAATTAAATACTAATCAAAACCTAAATTAAAATAAATTATTAAGTCATTAATTACATCATTAAAAACAAATATGAAATCAAATTGAAAATTAAACAAACCTTTATAATTAACATAAATACACTTCTTAATTAAACTAATCACATAATCACATTGAACTAAAAACATCCAATAAAATAATCAAATTAAATCAAATTAAATTAAGAAACTCTCAATTTTAATATAATCAAATCAAATCATTCAACTTAAATAAGATAAACTAATTAACTTTATATGAAATCAAAATGCAAAACCAAACTTTGATAACATGACAAATGGATGAGATTAAAAATAAAATCTAATTACAAGAATCAAACTCAATTAAAATCAAAATAAAATCTCAATTAATCTAATTTGATCAAACTACAAATAATGAACCATAATCAAATCAAATAAACATAAAGTCAAGTCACATAACCATAATCAAAAAAATTAAATATTAATTTAAAGGATATTGAATTATCAAGATTTAATTAAACCAAAACATCTAATCTAAAATTAATCAATCAAAACACATGAATTTAAACAAACTTAAACTTCATTAGATATCAGGATATTGAATTATCAAGATATTAAACTAAAACATCTAAATAAAATCAATCAATCAAATACTTAAACAAACTCAAATTCTAAATTCTAAATCAAATCAATCAAATCAAATCAATGAATTA
Organism: Cymbidium sinense; assembly: GCA_021442155.1. Taxonomy (NCBI): domain Eukaryota; kingdom Viridiplantae; phylum Streptophyta; class Magnoliopsida; order Asparagales; family Orchidaceae; genus Cymbidium; species Cymbidium sinense. Next base: position 18,537,994 of record CM038218.1, on the reverse strand, counting down.
CACAAATTCAAATGGGCTAATTAAGATACTTAAGGACCTTAGGTTAGATTCTTTAGGGAGATGTAGAATAGGGTGAGTTCCATCTACAAATGGAATTCATTCTACTCTTCATTCTTGAAAACCTAAACATCATTTTAACCAAATAAAAGTGAAATAAAAATGAAAATAAATCATTAAATCATTTAAATTGAAATCACCCAAAGGTAAAATTTAAATTCAAACTCAATTGAAACTTAAACTAAAAGAAGCTAGTAAAGTCTTGCACACAAGCCTTAAGCACACACATTAGAATACTAAGTCACCACTTCTAGTGCTAAGTTAGGGCATTGTATGTATGATGTTGTGTTTTGTTTATGATGTAATATTTTAGACTAGATGTTAGGGTGTATGTTTCATGGATGTTAGGATTAGCCTAATCATATTTTTTTTAGGGGTTGTGCTTAAGGGGTAATAAAATATAAATGTTTTCTATGCAGTTGCTTAGCCCCTAAGCATAACCCATGTTAGGATGGGGTGGGTTACCCATGTGTGGGTGCTAAGTCCAAATTATTCATATAACTTGCTTGGGTTGTATGGTGTGTTTAGCTAACATTTATTTTGTAAGTGTGGTTAGATTTACTTTTTCTATTTTGATGTAATTTTGCATTAGGAATTAGGATTAGTATTATGGGGATTAGGATGAGCGTGGCGAAGGCTTAGTCCCAGGGTGCCCAGTGATGCCTTTGGAGCAAATCAAATCAAAAGAAGAGAAGAAGAAATGAAGAAAGACCCCCATGTATATTTTTTGTAATGTATAAGGGTAGCTCATCTTTTTTTCTCTTTTGGGGTGTGTGAACCAGCCTTTTATTCTTTTATGGTAGTCTATAAAATTATTTGATGTTGTGTTTAGATTGCACATTACAATTTCATAGTTTCTTTATGATTGATGCTTGAATGTGTGGCTGGGTAGGCTCTTAGGATAAAATTAATTTTCTACCAATTAACAACTCATAACTAAAATTTTAAAATAACTCATAACCTCACATAAAAGCCTAGGAATTAAATCAAGATAATAAAATTTTTAGCAACCCCTTATGGATGAATGAATGTATAATATCATGCATGTCATATTATTCCACTCTTGTTAAGAGGGGCTTCCATCTTTCAGAATGAAGGCTTAACTTGAGAGCCTTTGATGGAAGAACACCCCTTTCTCTTGATTTGGCCCAAATCATTTAATACAAAATCCCATAGCTTGTGTCAAAATAAAGAGTTCAAAAGAATCAAATAAATTTGATAAAATTTGCATTAGATTAAGTCATGGATTCATACCACTCATGCTCTAGTCTCTTAGGGAGTGAGTTTAAGGACTTAGTCTCCTTTCTAAATAAACAACATCCTAGCCATCTTGCAAAGCATAAGAGGACTCAGTGTAAGTCCAAGTCTGGTGGTTTATCTCTCTTGTGGAGGTAAATCATATACCCATTTTCTTAGATTTAGGTCATGCCTTTTATTTTGTACCAAGGCTCCTTAGTTTAGGAATCAGGTAGCTATTTTCCTTGGCTACAAGCATAAATCCTCACCTCTTAGGCATTTTCAATCTTATGTTTGTGGAATTATAAGCCTACAATCTAATAAAATGTCAACTCAAATAATTAACTCTCTTCAATTTCAAAATATAAAGCCCAATTATAGGTAGATTGGAATGCTCACTAGGCTTCCTAGTATCATGAGCATTTCCTACTTTCTCCCTTTGGATTCCAAAATAAGTCTTCTCCTTGATCTATCCCATTTGATTTTCTAAAATAGCCAATCCTTTGATAGTCTTAACCTTGAAATCTTTGGAGACCCTAATTGTCTACTTTAATCGAGAGTATTCTTAAAGAATTCCCATTCCTTAGGATGTAATTAACTATGGGGCTTGCCTCCATAGGAACAATGAAAACTTAAAATAAACCTACTTTACTTTTCCATGTAAAGTAGGGAAAGATCTCTAGTATATTCAAGACCCATCATGCCTTAGGAGTCCTTATTAGGTGATTAGGTCCATTATAGGTGGTGATTTTATCTTTTGAGATAGTACATCATTCTTAATGTCATACGATCTTCAATAAAACCCCTAAGATCTGTGGTGTCCCACATCTCAAAATAAACACCACATTTTTACGACTCAGGGATGGTTCCTCTCTCCATCTTTAGTAGACAATTGTCTCCAAGCATAGTGGACTTATATTTTATATAGGCCCGAGACTATCATTCTTTCCATTGGCACTTAGCTTATTTCATCCTTAAGCAAAGCTCGCCAACATCCTTTAGGTTTTAGGACCTCACTCCGTGTAGGTCTTAAAATCCCTATTGGGTTTCCCCAATAGGTGAAAATTAAAATTAATCAAACAAAGGAGATGACCAAAATTAAGAACCTCTTCACCATTCTGATGGTGAGGCAAGGTTCATCCCATGAACAATAAGAAAATAAAACCCTTCTACAAAATAACATGTCTTTCCAAAACTTTTCAAAATCCACATAATAAGAGATCTTTACACAAAAAATTTGTAAGAAATTTTCAAAAGGCACAAAACACATATAACCAAACCTTTTTTAGCAAATCCTATGATTTTTACATGGAGGTTCTTTTCAAAATCAAAATCACCCATTTTAATGTCTTTTCAAAAGCACATTTTCTTTGGAAATAGCTATCCCCATCCACACACTCAAATTTGTTGGATGGAGATTCTATTTTGAATAAAATCATGATATAAAATTGAAACTCCACTTAGCATACTTCACATGTGCTAGAGTTGAAGTTTCCCCTCTTTTCAAAAAGCAACAAATCATACACACGCAAAATAGAAGTCAAGACATATTTGAACCCCCTACTTGGCATACCTAAAATTTTCAAATGGGAGTTCCCCTTCCCTTGGAGAAGGTAAAGCAAATTGAATTCAATTTGACACTATTTACATTTGTTTGATAAAACTCCTTCTTGCCAAAGTCTTGGACTTCAAAACACATTGGGAGCTCATTTGACATGTCCAAGTATATCAAATGAGAACCCCCTTTTTGAAAATCATAAGAACAAATTGAACTCCATTTAACATACCTAAGTTTGTTAAATAAGTTCTTTTTCTTTCAAAATCATAAACACATTTGACTTTCACTTAACATACCAAATTTGTTAAGTGATTGTTTCATTTTCAAAATCATAAACACATTTGACTTTCACTTAACATACCAAATTTGTTAAGTGAGAGTTTCATTTTCAAAATCATAAACACATTTGACTTTCACTTAACATACCAAATTTGTTAAGTGAGTTTCATTTTCAAAATCATAAACACATTTGACTTTCACTTAACATACCAAATTTGTTAAGTGAGTTTCATTTTCAAAATCATAAACACATTTGACTTTCACTTAACATACCAAATTTGTTAAGTGAGAGTTTCATTTTCAAAATCATAAACACATTTGACTTTCACTTAACATACCAAATTTGTTAAGTGAGTTTCATTTTCAAAATCAAACACATTTGACTTTCATAACATACCAAATTTGTTAAGTGAGAGTTTCATTTTCAAAATCATAACACATTTGACTTTCACTTAACATACCAAATTTGTTAAGTGAGTTTCATTTTCAAATCATAAACACATTTGACTTTCATAACATACCAAATTTGTTAAGTGAGTTTCATTTTCAAAATCATAACACATTTGACTTTCACTTAACATACCAAATTTGTTAAGTGAGTTCACAAAATCATAAACACATTTGACTTTCACTTAACATACCAAATTTGTTAAGTGATCTCACATGATCAAATTTATTAAAAAAAATCATGTCAAACCACGAGCTTTCCTTAACATACCAAATTTGTTAAGTGAGAGTCTCATTCAAAGAAAAAAAACATATCTCAAACACATTTTCTTTCATTTAACATCAAATTTGTTAAGTGGAACTCCCATCTTCAAAAGAAAAAATTTATCTCACAATCACATTTGACTTTCACAATACCAAATTTGTTAAGTGAAAGTCTCATATCAATCACAAATAAAACACATGTGGCATCTACTTAACATACCAAATTTGTTAAGTAAAAGCCCATTTTCAAATATCACACAATCAAATCTTCAAGCAAAATATTTCAAACACACAATCACAAATCTTCTTAGCATACCCAAATTTTTCTAAGTAAGTCTTTCAAACTATCAATATTTTCAAACAAGATGCAAAACATAAATATCTCCTCTCCTCAAATTTTGAACCCCAACCACCTAAATTGGTTGAGTATGGGTTCAATCAAATCAAATGGCAAGACTCTCCTCAATATCCAAATCTCTCCAATGAACCCCTTAACATTTTAAATTGTTATCGATCAAATTAGCTATGATCTTTTTTAGTTTCACACAAATGACTCAGTACATGTTTACTTTTCCTTTCATGATGGATTTTTACCTTGGGTGACGACCTCCATACACTTTCCCTCATTCATTTTGGCGAGGTTTGAGGGGTTAGGATCACTTGTGAGGGACCACCCTCCTCATGTAGAAGTGTGGGGAGGCAAGCAACATCAAGTTGAGATATCTTAGTTTCCCTCCGAGAGGAAGATTTTTCACTAGTGGTTGTAGTTCCAGTGCAGTGCACTCGGTGGTTCCCCGCCGATGGGCTAGCACCCACTCTTGGCTCCTTCGGAATCTTCAGATAGTCTCCCCACCACAGGTTGGGTCTAGTTCTCATCTTTGCCCTCCTAAGGACTCACAGCAAGCAAGATCAAGCGCATCATGACATAGCCAAGGAGCTAAAGGCACTTCCCTTCTGCGTGAGGAGTTACCTAGGATAGTGTCTCCTCTTATCATAGAGACAAGTTTCACCCCTCTCTCTGGTTTGATGGAAGAATTAGAGGATCTGTTTCACCTCCACCAGCTTATTTTGAGGCTCTATCGGTGATAGGAGAAGGTCATATGCCGACCTGAGGTTCTTGTGAGTTGGTAGCTTATAGATGATCAGTGAGGCTCAATTTTATTTACATTATCATCCCTCATGTAGTAGACACATCAGAGAGGGCCATGGAGGCTGAGTCATGATTATTAGCGAGAGAGAGGCGTGACAGGTTGTGACCTCACCTCATGGATTTTTCTCATGCACTACATCGATCATCGATAACATTCTACTGCTACCACCATAGGAGAGCTCCGGAGAAAGGTGTTGCCTCCACCACCCGATCCACTCCCACCATCACTGTTGGTCCAGCCATCCACCATTCTACAAAGGCACAAGATAACATGGGAGAAGAAGCCCATTGGTGATTGATGGCCAAGGGTCCCACTTATCTACTCCACCGAGGTGAGGGCAAGTTCCCCTACTCACCTCCCTACTTAGTCTTGGTGAAGAAGGAGTGTAACCGCCATTGGTCACACCACCACCACCACCATCGGTAGTGATAGCATTAGGGGGGGAGATAGAGTCATGGATGGATCTCCAGACACCACTCCACCCATGAGTAGCACGAGCATGTCTCTCTAGTCATGACCCTCCAGCCGGCACTGTGATAGTGGGTAAGTGCATCTTTGTTGAGCACATCCCACCACTCATCGGTGATGAGTGTTTGTCCACATGATTAGACCACTCTTAGATGAGATCATTTCGATACTTGAAGAGAACTCTTCGGGGATGATTGCTCTGATGAAGAGGATAATAGGGTCAGTTTTGATCTAGATGGGGAGAATCTCTTGGAGGACTCAGCAAAAGTCCATATGGTCGACACTAGCGGTTCCCTCCTTAGGGATCAACGTAGGGTGTTAGTTGAGGAAGAAGACACATTCAACCCAACACCTTCATCAATAGAGTAGAGAGATGAGCATATCAAAGATGGAGAAAGAGTTGAAGACTTGTTAGCAGTGTCCCCAGCACTTCAAGGCCAAGCTCCATCATCACACTACTCCTTAGAGGTGACCACCACAGGTTGTTGCATGTTCGATCACCCAGAGTCTCCGTGGACGATAGTGGCAACATGCATAGGAAGGTGGTGGATACACCTCCATGCAAGAAAAGATATCAAGTATGGTGGAGCAAGTGAAGGATGCATTGGCAAGCGAGGTGGCTCATTCCAAAGGGTAGACCCTACCGGAGGAATTTGATGGTGTCCAATATCCTAAGGGTTTTGTGCCTCCTTCCTTCAAAATTTTGATGGTAGTGGAACCCCGGCATCACATAGATTTCGGATGTTTATGGTGGAAGTGATGCACTTATCTCTTTGAGTAGTTTGGCGATTCACATTTGATTGGTTGAACTACCCAATGGTTCTGAAGACTTTCTTGAGTTGGAGCACCTCTTCATCAAGAGATTTGTTTGAGCTAGAAGGTAATTCTCATTGAATAAAATCCCAATGAGTCCCTTGTTGATTATATTCTTAGGTGGAAAACGTATGAAATGTGAACCACATATAAATATCATGCTATAGAAATTCTTCTCAAGAATATTCATGGCGGTTGCTTTCATGCTAAATTTAATCAAAATCTTTGAAATTAATCAACAAGGCGACTTGGGGAAGCCAAATAGTTACCTTTTCAAGACTCGTTCAAGCCCAAAATAGAAGCATTGAGAAGAAGCGGTAGTAGTAAGTCGGTAGATAAAGGGAAGCAGACGAGCTCATGAGAGACCTTGCACGCCTCCATTGCCACCTCTCTACCACCACCTCGGCATACGACCACCACGGTACATCGCCACCTCCTCCATATATACTACTCATATCCACCATAGCTATTACCCACCCTACTCTTGTTGATTGAATAAGCCATATTCATTCAAGAGGGAGGTAGTTAGGAAGATCTTTAAGAATCTCTTAAAGAAACTTGACTTTAGTTACGAGCCCAAGAGGCGAAGATGTGGGCAAGAGTAACTATTTCTACCATCGCATGGTTAGTCATGTCTTGGAGGATTGTGTCACCTTTAAGGACTGGCTTGAGCATAGCTACAAGTTAGGAGTTATTGTTATCCCCAAGGAATACTTGTTAGAACAACCCTCCAGTTCTATCAGAGTAATTCTTGGGGATACTTGTGATCCTCTTAAGATAAAAGAAGGTTGGGATATTGCCTTATCCCGAACCTCTAAAAAAGTGGTCTCTAAGATCAAGAAGCTTTCTTTATAGGTGCCTGAAGTAATTCAAACCTCCAACACCAAGGAAGGTTTGCAAGTTGCCAGACAACTTGAAGGTGTCACCCAGTGGCTGCTTTCACCCCCGATAGTGGCACCAACCACAGACTCCATCCACCATTCGCTACTACTTCTTCCTCCACTAGCTCCTCTTCTCGGTAGAGCATTATGTATCGACAAAGAGCACTATACCCCTTTTCCCGCTTACTTTATTAGATTTCTATCATGTACCTCCATCTAAGAAGAAATCAATGAAGAAAGCTTTCACTTACATCTTGTCTACTACTGATACTTTAGATTTTATTCCTCTTGAAAACTCTCCAAGTCTACAAAATAATAATGATAACTCTAGTTTTGATCATTCTTCTTCTGATTTAGAAATGGATTTCCATTTCTAAATCACCTGCGTTCACCTCTTGAGATTGATTTGGAGTCATCTCGATGATCCTATAGAGAAGTGGTAGGTACACGATGAGAAGGTAGAACTTTTCAAATTCATCATTCAAGAGGTCCAAGTTAACCTTTGCAGTGGCAAAGTTCTACCTCCTAGGGTGGCACCTCAGGATAAGGGTAAGCAAATCATTGGTTCTAAAGTGTAGATAGCCTCTTCACAAGATGCTCCACTCATGGATATGCTTATGGAGGATCAAGCCAAGGTTGACTACAATGTCTAGCACATCTTAGAAAGTCCAACTAAGTTAAGCATATATGCCTTATCTTATCCAAAGAGATGAGAATCTCTAATCAAGGCTCTTCTTGATCGAGATATGCTTAGCCAATGACCTCTTGAAGAGGCTCACATAGTTAAGGACACTCTAGGAGTTACATTATGATGAAGACTTTCTAGAGACCAAGCACAACCCCCTCTTTACATTATGGATGTTGGAAGATACATATATCCAAAGTTCTTGTTGACCAGGTGCATCAGTGAATATTATGAGTCTAAAAACTCTACTTGAGGATTGACATCTCCAAACTTTCAAAGAGAGGATGATGTTGAGAGGATTCAATGAACAAGGTGAGAGGGCTTTAGGCTCTATAGTGTTGCATTAAGTATAGATTGGAAGACTACCACCAAGTTTCATATTATAGACTCGATACATCTTTCAATGCTTTGCTTGGGAGACCGTGGATACATGAGAACAATGTGGTTCCATCCTCTACATGCATGAAGTTCATGAGGGGTGGGATTGAATATCTGTCAAAAGATCTTAAGCCATTCATAGTTCATGAGGTCGAATATATGAGGATACCTACTATCTCCTCAAAATCAACAAATCTATTCGTGAACTTGGAAAAGTTCAAAATAAAAGAAAAAAAGAAAAGAAAAAAGAAAAGAAAAGAAAAGAAAAATAAAAAGAAAAGAAAAAGAGAAAGAGAAATTATAGATTCCACCATACTCATTATAGACTTGAATATAGTAGATGTGGATGAGACCTCCATATAGATTAGTTATGCCCAACTAACTATCCAGGACTAAGGAGATCATATACAGATCTTGAGCTAGATAATGATGAATGGGCTTCCTATGAAGCATAAGCACGTATCCAAGTCTATATGTGAAATAAAGGCATCGGTTGGGAACTTTAGCTCTAACCCCACTTTCTCAAAAAAATTGAGGGTTTTGGTAGTTAAGGAAGCCCCAGTCTTCCACAAATGTAAAGGTGTGAAGTTCTTTCTTGGAGCATCATCCTCAAGTCAAGAAGGCGATGTAGAACTTGAGGATGATTCATATAAAGATTTAATAGAATTACCTTTTGATTGGTATTCACCTTGTGTTCTTAATTTAGCAAAGAAAGGATTAATTCCACATGCTTGGTCTAAACACGTGATTACTTTGAAAGGTTATGGGACAACAAATGCGAACATTCTAATCAAGATTGGGACTAGGATTGATGCATGGGTCCAGTTGATGATGATTGCTTAGTCATCACCAACCATTTATCGATAGGTTCTTTTCAAATCATGCTAACTCATATGAGGAGGTGTGCTTAGAAACTTTAGATGATCCAAATGACTTTGAAGTCAAGGATGCACCAGAGTTCAAGAAGGAGATCAATCTATCGATGAGCTCAAAGAAATCAACCTAGGCGAAGAAGATCCATGCCCAATATATAGCTTATTGAATGAAAAAAAAACCAATGATTTAGTGAAGCTATTGATTGAGTTTAAGGATTGCTTTGCATGGAGTTATGAAGAGATGCTCAGTCTATCTCCTGACATAGCAGTCCATAAACTAGCAATAGAACCTAATGTTAACCCTATAAGCTCCTAGGCACATGCGATTAGACATTGAACATCAAGTCACTTCTGAAATCAAGCGATGTCTATCTTTATTAGGGAAGAAAAATATCTACACGGTTGGCAGTGTCATCCCAGTTAAGAAAAAGAATGGCCAAATTCATATGCGTTGATTTTAGGGATCTAAATAAGGCATGTCCTAAGGATGAATTTCCACTTCCTATACTAGAATTAATGGTGGACATCGCCTCATCTCATGCAATATTCTCCTTTATGGATGGGTCATCTGGCTACAACCAAATTAAGATGGCCCTAGAGGATGAAAGAAACACTACCTTTCGAACCCCGATCAAAATCTATTGTTATAAGGTCATGCCTTTCGGCCTTAAAATGCTAGTGCCACATACCAGCGAGCCATGACTCGAATCTTTGATGAACTCATTCATCATCAAGTTGAATGCTACATCGATGATCTTATTGTCAAAAGCAAAGAAAAGGAAGACCATCTCTTTGACTTGAGAGTAGTTTTCAAACGGTTAAGATAATACAACTTCAAAATGAACCCCCTGAAGTGTGCATTGAGTAGCAGAAAATTCCTTGGGTTTGTTGTTTGACACCATGAGTGATCTAGAAAGATCAAAGATTAGAAATGCCACCCCTAAAAGCCTAACACAACGGTCATTCCAAGGGGTTGGTGTATCTAAGATGCTTCATTTCCAACTTATCGAAGATGCACCATTCATTCGCACTTGTCAAAAGGATGCCAAGTTCAAATGGGATGATAGTGCCATGCTTTCAAGACATCAAGCAATATATGATATCATAGTAGCGACCCCTATCGCAAGCTCATATTATATCTTGTGCATTAGATGACTCCCTTGGTGCTTTGTTGGCTCAAACCAATGATGAAGGAAAGAACTCTATTATCTCTCATCATCTAATCCTGAAGGCAAACTATCCACCTATTAAAAACGCTAGCTTTAATCTTTGCATCCCAAAAGCTACAACACTACATGCTTTCTCATAAGGTGAACTTGATCTCTAGAGTCAATCCAAATATCTCATGACACGGCCGACCTTATCTGGGGGTTGCGTTGGTCCATGATTTTGTCTTGTTTGACATAACATTTGTACCCCTCGTGTCATAAAGGACAAGCACTTATATTTCTTAGCTCCACTCCCTGACTCTCCTTAATGATGATCTCCCATGATAAATCATGAACTTAGGGGATACTAGTGCTTGCTGCTGAGAGATGTACTTTGATGGTGCAGCTTCTTCTCAAAGAGGAGAAGAACCAAAACTTACTATCCCAAGGAAGGGGTAGAATAGTTCTCCTAACTCCGACCGTGAGAGATTCTCATATCATCTCCAATCCATGCACCAACAATGAATATGAGGCTCGATTCGATTTGAGTTAGTCATTACACTATGCATCAGAGTATCAACATCTTTGGGATTCTCGTTAGTCATCAACCAAATCACTGGGTCCTACAAAGTTCTAAAGCCTAAGCTCCATCATTACCACAAGTACACTATAGAGTTGTTGGCCCAAATCCCAGAGGTTACCATCTACAAGATTCCTTGAGGAGAGAATGTGAAGCAAAAGCTTGCCAAAGAGTTGGCATGTCAAGATGAGTCCATTCCAATAAGGGTCCAAAATAGACAAGTCTTATCCCTTATTGATGTTGAACTCATCGAGATTCTCTTGAAGGGAGGTTGCCATTGCCAAAAGGACAAGGAGATTGGAGGCAACCATTCATAGATTATTTAAATATAGGCAAACTACCTCAAGAGAAATCACACACAGGTGAAGCAGCCCTATACTCTTGTATGGCTGCCGGTCCTTGATCATATGTGGTTACGTTGTTGGACAAACATGAAGCCCATAGGATCTGATCGAGGTACACTCGGTTTATGCACATCAATGGTCAAAGATGAAAGCCAAGATCAAGAGGATACTACGCCTTTGATGATCAGTACATGGATGTAGCTAGAGATGCCACCAATGTCGGTACGGTGTGGTCCTACATCAACCACCCAACATTCTACATCTACATTGGCCTCATGGCCATTTGAGTGTTGAGTATTGACATTGTGGGTCATTCGATCCTCCTTCTTCCAAAGGTCATCGATTCATTCTAGCCTATTATACTTTTCCAAGTGCGAGGCAATCCCACTTAGAGGAGTCACACATGTGCTCAATTTTTAGAACCATATTGTATATAGGTTGGGTGCCTCGATGAATTATATCGATAATATGGCATTCAAGAGCACTAAAATCAATAGCTTTGCAGACATAGATAGAAGGAGATATTCTACCATCTACTAAGGGCAAATGGGTTAGCGCCTTCAACAAAACTCTCATTCAAATACTGAAGAAGACACTAGATGACAACAAATGATGATGGCATGAATAGTTAGTTGAAGCCTTGTGGGCCTACCACACCACATACATAACTCCAACTCAATCTACCCCTTTCTCCTTAGTGTATGGGTCCGGCCATCTTTAGAAGTCCAACTCCCATCACTAAGGATAGCCATGGTAGTAAAATCACATGGAGACATAATGCAAGTTGCATTGGAAGAGCTCAAAGGTTTGAGGAGAGATGCCTACGGGCATGCCAGAACCTCGAGTTATACAAAGCCAAGATGATTCAAGCTCATAACAAGTTGGTCCTCCTAGAGCTTTTCAAGTAGAGGCTTATTTTAGTTCTAGGCCAATTGTTGCAAAAGATAGGAGGCAAGTTTGAACCCACTTGGGAAGGCCCTTATGCCATAGAGAAGGCCTACCAAGGAGGGTCTTATCAACTCATAAATTATAAAGGAGAGCCCAAATCAATGGGCTACTTAAAGAAATATTATCCATAAATCTTGTTTGAAAATAATTATCAATAAAACTTCTTTTCATCTCAAATTTCATTTCTTCTATGTTAGAAATATCTTTTGCTTTGAATCGCCATGATATTTAGGGTAGGTATAAGAGAAAGAGGTATCCTATCCCTCCAACACAAACATAAACTATAAATGATCCTCAATGCTATTAGGATAGGTGTAAGAGAACCCAAGCAATCTTTTCCTTTTTCACAACTAAATAAACATATATCTTTTTGTCTGGGCTACTTTGATGTGGGAGCAAGCCCCACACTACCTTCACTCATTAGGTCTAGGTGGTCATGCTACCTGTAGTATCACCCTGGTCACTTATTGGAGGATGTGAGTCCCCACACTTTCTTCCTAACTTGGCCATTTGCAAACAATAGTGCCTTTTTTTTTAGCATGGTAGATTTCATTGACTATCATGTTGACTTTGTTTAAGAGATGTGAGTCCATGCTTTCTTCTTGAACTAGCATAATACTAGGTTGAGTATATTTGAGGTTTAGGATAAGTCCCCCTGGCTCCTTTCCTCTTGACTTTAAGCTTGGGTGTCCTTACAAGACTCATTTAGTAGTTATCTAGGTCGGATCCCTATCGAGCCAAGACTATCCCAGATCGTTTCTTTAGGATGTAAGCCCAGCTTTCTTCTTGGATGATTATTGCAAGCGATAGGTTAGGTTGGTTGATGTTGCTATGTTGACAATGACTCACACGTGGATACACCACTCTTGGCATGTGAGTCCCCATGCTTTCTCCTTGAGTTGGCCAAATACCTATTTGATATATGACTATATGTCATCTTCTCTGTGTTGGATTAAGCCTTTTAAGCCCCATCCCCCATTCTATTTGGATCACATCCTTTGTGACCCATTTATACACTAAGGTTACTTTTGGATTGGACACTCCTTTCCTAGTAGCCATCCCTATGGTTGGAGAGTTTGTTCAACGGATTCACAGATTCTCCCTTGGTTTAGTAAATATGAGATAGGTCTAGGATGATATAAGCTCCTTCTCGGTTGATCCCTCACAAAACCGGTCCATGTTAAATCAAACTAAAATAATAAACAAAATTAATTTGCTTGTGGATTAGAATTCATAGTATTTCGGGCATCCTATCTTTAGGTAAGAAAACTCCTATAGGAATTACTACTTTGAGTTGAGATAAGTCCCCGGTGACACTCTCGAGTCACCTTGGTCGGTTCAACTTGTTGTGCCACCAACAAGTTACCCCGACGGTCATCTTTGCTTTGAAAGATATAAGTCTATTATGCATTCTTTCCAGCATGACCATTGCAAATCGATGGGCAGCGTTAGGTTAGGTCTGATTTATTGTGCAAGTGACTAATCACCCCAGTGGTTCCTTGTTTAGAAAGATGTGAGTCCCCGCCCTTTCTTCCTAACTTGACCATTGAAAATTGAAAGGCACCCCTTAGGTTGGTTAGTTCTACCAAATGGCTGGTAGACTATCTCTTTGGATTTGTAAACCTAAGGTATGTCTAGGCTGATTTTAGCTCCTTCTTAGTAGATCCATTGCACACCGACAGGGCCCATCTAAAATTAAATTAATTTTAACTATTCTTGAGTTGATATGAGTCCACGCATTCACTCAAATAGTCACCTAGGTCGATTGATATATTGTGCCATGTTCACCCCAATGGATCCCTACTTTGAGAAGATGTAAGTATGCTATGCTTTCTTCCAAATCGTCATTGCACACCAAAAGGCAACCCTTAGGGTTGGATAGTCCTACCTTGTGGTGGTAGACTACCCTTTGGACTTATAAATTTGAGGAGATTAGGCCAACATAGCTCCTTCTCAAGTGGGTCCATCCTGCCAACATGGTCCAATATAACACATAAAATTAAATTAAATTAAATCAAATCAAATTAATCATCGACTACTCTTGAGTTGAGGTAAGACAGCGCCATTTCTTAGTCTAGTCGGGTTCAACTTGTTGTGCCACCAACGTTACCGGTCATCTTTGCTTTGAAAGATATAAGTTTATTACACATTCTTTCCAGCACGATCGTTGCAAATCGATGGGTAACCTTAGGTCGATTGATTTGTGTGCAATGGTTCCCATTTAGGAAGATGAGTCCCGCTTTCTTCCTAACTTGATGTACTAAAGGCACCCCAGGTTGGTTAGCTCTAAGACTTTGGATTTGTAAACAAGATAGTCTAGGCGATATTAGCTCCTTCTTAGTAAATCCATCGATAGGGTCCATCTAAAATTAAATTAATTTATTTGAGTCGATATGAGTCCCATTTGCTCAAATAGTGCCTAGGTCGATTGATCTATTGTGCCATCAAGATCACACCCCAATGGTTGATCCCTACTTTGGAAGATGTAAGTGCTTTGCTTTCTTCTAGATGCATTGTTTGCAAGAAAGGCAACCCAGGATAGTCCTACCTTGTGGCTAGTAGACTACCCTTTGGACTTATCTCAGAGGTCAAGGCGACATAGCTCCTTTCTGGGTCCATCGCGCCACAGGTCCATAATATAACAAACAAAATTAAATTAAATCAAATCAAGTCAAATTAATCATCGAGACTGCTCTTGAGTTGAGGTAAGACCCCTGCACTCTTAATAGCCTAGTCGGGTTCAACTTTTGCCATCGAGTTACCCTATTTTGTTCTTTAAAAGATATAAGTCTATTACACATTCTTTCAAACGATCATTTCAAAAACACCCAGGTTGGGTCATTTGTTGTGCAATGATTGATCAGTGGTTCCTTATTTAGAAGATGTGAATCCACTTTCTTCCTAACTTGACCATTAAAACTTGGTTAGCTCTACCTAATAGGTAAAATATCCTTGGATTTGTAAACCAAGATAGGTCTAAATTAGCTCATTCTTAGATCCATCTAAAATTAAATTAATTCGACTATTCTTGAGTGATATAAATTATTGGCATTCGCTCAAATAGTCAGCCTAGGTGGGATTGATCTCTATTGCCATCCATAGATCACCCCCAGCTGATCCCTACTTTGGAAGATGTAAGTATGCTCTTTCTTCTAGTAGTCATTACACACCAAAGACAACACTTAGGCTGATAGTCCTACCTCTGGTACTACATTTGGACTTGTAAAATATCAAACATAGCTCTTTCCGGTGGGTCCATCGCCAATTAAGACAACAACACTCTAAATCAAATCAATTGTTTATAAATCTACTTGGTTATCTTTGCTAAGATTATAGATTCTTTCCACATCATTTACATCACTTATTATCCAATTTATTGTCAAGCACCCTAGTGTTTCCTATCTTAATCCTGTTTTCTTCCTAAGTAAAAATAAGGCTCTTAGGCTAGATAGTCCTACCTTTTGGTACTACCCTTTTGGTTAAATCAAGGCAGCCAAGGCGACATAGCTCCTTCTGTGGTCCATACCAATGGTCACATAAACAATAATCAAATCAATCATCAAACTACTCTTGATCCCTACAAATGTAAAATTACTACGCTTTCTTCCATACTCATTACAACAATTCTAGATTATTGTACCTTGTGACTAGTAAATGGACTCATCTCAAACACATAGTTCCTTCTTAGTATCCATCTACATATAAACATAACACATTAAAATAAATCAATTTATCAAATCATATAATCAATTAATCAAATTATCTCTTGGCATAGATCCCAAATTCTTATATTCATTATTGCATCCATGACAGATAAACCCAATATCACTTTGAAGATGTAAATCTATCCTCTATGGTTATCAAAGTCAAGTATCATTCCTACCTTATGATGTTCCTTTGACTTATCAATCAAGAAAGACCCTTACTTCTTAGTTATCATCACATACAATCCATAACAAAACACCAAAAAGCAATCCTCATATTACCTTAAACTAACCAAATTTCTCCTTAATTTCAAATTAAATTAGCCTCTCTTAGCTTAGATCTAAATTAAACAAATTCAAATTGTATATAAAATGTTAATCTAAAATTCTTGTGGATCCATAATAATTAAACCAATCTCTTTAGTCTAATCTCAATCTTTAATTTTTCTGATACACCCCAAAAATCATACTCATTCAACTAATCCATATCTCAAATAACCATTCAATTCATGTACTCAATCAAAATTTATTTCTTGCCTCTTATGCCAAAATTTCATTATCATTCTCCCTCAATTTATGAATCCTTTTATTTGTTAAAACTTCATGATTTGATTCAAATCAATGTCAAACCAAACCTATTCTTTATTGACCTCACTTTTGGGAGCTCAAACTTGACTCAATGCAACTCATTAGTCATAAGATACTTAGTGATTTGAACCAAAAACAAGACTTTATTAATCATAAAATTGATCCCAAATAAATTACTTATCCCAAAACCAATATAGATACACTTTCTCCTCAAAATCATTCAATTCTCAAACCAAATCTGATTCAAATTAATTCAAATCCAATTTAACTCCAAATGATTGAGAAATCAATTCAAATCTAAGACCCTTCTAAGTCATTTGAACATTCATAAATTTAGCCAAAACTCCTTAGATCAAATCAAACTTATTGATCTCTTTATAAATCAATGTTTCCTTCATTTATATTCTAAATATAAATGAAATCCAAATTAAATGGCCAAACTATATATCAAATCAAATCCAAACTCAATCTAAGCCCTTTAAGCCAATTCTTTGACTTAGCCAAATTCTATCCAATCAAGTCAAAACCAATGAATTTTCTCAATTCATTCAATTTCTACCCAAATATAAAGAAATCTAATTATCAAATCAAACCAAGATTCAAACCCAACCTCGAAAATTTCAAATGAGCCAAAATCTCTTATATTCCAAATTGATTTTTGAATTTATATTTTAATCAATATCAAAACTAAAAATCTTGACCCAAAGTGACTAAAGGACCCATTTGAGTCAACTTCCAATCTAACAAATTGATTGCCAACTCACAAATCTTTGATTGTTGATCTGATGATCATTGCAATCATTTGGCTAAAAATTTGATTGATTGATGACATTGATCAATGGCCTAAAGAAAATCATAAATTGATGAATTCAAATTTTAATCACATTCTAAATTGATTATTGAAAACCATAATTAAATCCAATTTGATCAATCAAGCCAATTGGTCAACTTGTTAAGCCAAATTTTAAAGGGTCAATTTGGCTATCCAAATTAAATCAATTAATTCAAACTAAAGACACATTCATCTTCAATTATCAATTGAACATGAATCAACCCATAACCAAGCTAATTTATTAATTTTGGTCAAATGGGTCAATTGAATGACCCATATGACCCAAATTATGCCAAATTCATAAATCCAAAAGCAAGAATTGGGGCTTCACCAAACTCATTTGGGATCAGCCCAAAATAAACTCAAATTTAAACACTCATGGATCCTCCCTCACATAGGATTCCACCCAACCTCATTTAATTCCTTCCCCCCTCCTCCACATTTGCATTGAATAGGATGATCATATGCTAAGAGGACTTTAGCAAAATCCAAAGTCCTCAATCAATCCATCATCCATCCCAACCACCCCAAGTAAGATGAAAATCAATTTGGAGCCAAAAAATTTTTAAAAATATTTTTACCATTATAAAAAAAAGGGAGAAAGCTTATCTCTTGCTCTCACCATTCAACCCCAAAAGCTCTCAAAGCAAAAAGGAACCCATCCCCACCTTTGAGCCATTTTGAGCTCAAAAACACAAATAATTGTTCTTTAACGACAATAAAATGAAGCGTTAGAAGGAGGTAAGAGTTAAAGATCATTTCAAAGCTTCCTCACATACCTAGGAGTTAGCTTAGATCTTCACCGCCGCCAGAGACCATCCCCGGCGAGATAAATTTTGCCAAATCGTAGCCAGCCTTAGGATTTCGTGCATTTTGTGTTAATTTTTTTACGATTTTAGGAATTTCTCTTAAATAATCTCGTATTTTTACTTTAAATCATCCCAATTAGAAAATAAAATTTTTTCAGTACGAATCGACATGAAAATGGGTCAATTTGGACATGTTTTGGCTTAGAAACCCTCATTTTTCCCTTTAAAAGCTTGAAAACACTATCCACCATCCGGCGGGCAACAACCGCCGTTCGATCTGGTTTTGCAATTGATATTGCATGGATCATGCAATTTGGGCCTTTGAATTCGATGCGATCAGATGATTTGACCTTGCGTGATCGACGGCTCGACGGCTCATCGCGATTCGTGATTCACTAAGATCTGGCGATTTCCGTCCGATCATGCGGTTAATGATCGATCGCTTCCGGCGCGCCACATGATCCCGCGATCATGTGATTTGATCTAGACCATCTGATCTATAATCAACGATCAGCGAGGTCATTTCCTTCAATGGCTAACGCCGGCCGTATTTTCTTTTTTAAAATTAATTTAAATCACTAAAATTCAAAATTAAAAAAAAATAAAATCCAAAAATTAAAAAAACTCGTTGGATTTCTTTAGAATCCAACAAATCCAAAATCCCCAAATGTTACTAAGCTTATTTAACTTAATTTGAGTTTTAGTGAAAATTAAATTTCATGAATTAAACCAAAAATATATGTCAGATTAATTTAAAATTTTCAGGGATTGAAACTAAAGTTAAAACACACCTACCATAAAAATGTCAAGTGAAAAGGACTTCTAGATTAGGATAAATCAAATTTTGACATTTAGAATGTCCATTTTAATAAAATAAATCAAATAAAAATTTAAAAAATTACAAAAATCTTCAAAATGGCTTAAATCACTTCAATTGACATTTAGAACTCTTAAGAAAATATTGTATTTTTTGAACCCTAATGAAACCCAAACAAACACTTAAGATTAAAATTTAATCAATTAAGGAGTTAATTAAAACATAATATGAAAATAATTTAAATATCAAATCAAAAATCAAAAATAAAATAGCACTTAAGCAATCATTAATCAAATTTCAAATCAGAAAAATATCATCCTCAGAGGAAATTAAATTAAATATGATTAAACCTATTTAAGTTAATAAAAATCAATTAAATGCTTAAATCTTAAATCAAACTTAAAATTAAATAAATCTAGGAAACTTTAACATGGGTCAAACTAATATAACAAAACCTACACTAAGTATGGAATCTTAACCATATAAAACTCCTTAATGAGTATAAATAAATTGAAATTAGTTAATCATTAAATAAACTAAAAAATCAAATTGATTAACAAACCAATTCAACATAATCATTTAATATTAATCGAATTAAACCAAATAAAGTTGAAGTAAATTTAATTAAGATATGATTAAATCACATCCATTTGGAATAAGATAATTAATTAACCATTAAATATTTCAACTTAATAACTAAATCAAACATATTAATGAAATCAAACAAACATAATAAATGAATCAAATCAATAAAACCTAATCATAAATAATCAAACTTTAAATGAAATAAATAAATAATTCACTTTAACAATGATGGTAATATGACCACTTAATCAAATCAAACTTAAGTAAAACACATAACTAAATCAAATCATAATTCATATGAAATTAAGTCATTAATCTCAAATTAAACAAACCCAATTAATCTAATGATTTAATTTAATTACCTTAATCAAAGTTAATTAAACATCTAATTAATGCAAACTTAATGAATTAATCCATCATTTTAATTAATTAAATTATTTTAAATAAGTTACATTAAAGTTAACTCTAAAATTAAGATTAAATCAAACCCTTAATTAAACTTATTAAGTTAATCAAATTAATCATATTAAACCTAAGCTTAATCAAACATAAAATTAAATAATAATCTAACCAAAATTAAACCAAATCATTAAGTCATTAATTTCTAATTAAATAAACCCTTAATTAATCTAATTTAAAAATTTAATTACCTTAATCAAACAATTAATCAAACATCTAATTAATGAAACTTAATAAATTAATCCATCTTAAACCAAATTAACTTTATAAAGCATTAATTAACAAATCACTAAATTAATTTTAAAATAAACATTAAATAAATCAAATTAATTAATCATAAAATTAAAATCAATTATTAATCAAATCATTACTAAATTTAACTAAACAAATATGAAATCAAATTAAAAAATTAAACAAATCTTTACTTAATTTAATAATTGATCACATCTTAAACTAATTAAGTTAATCAAATTAATCATTAAACTTAAACTTAATCAATTATAAATGCAATTAAATATTAATCAAAACCTAAATTAAACCTAAATTAAGTTTAATTTACATCATTAGTCTAAAACAAATATGAAATAAATTGAAAATTAAACAAACCTATAATTACATAAATACTTCTTAATTAAACTAATCACATAATCACATTAAACCTAAGCAAACCCATAGACCAATAAAACTAATCAAATCAAATTAAATCAAATTGTATTAAATTAAAGAAGACTCTCATCAATTTAATATACAATCAAATCAAATCTCATTCAACCTACTTAAATAAGATAAACTAATTAACTATTCAATGTATGAAATCAAAATGCAAACCAAACTTTGATAAACATGACAAATGGATGAGATTAAAAATAAAATCCTAATTACGAAGAATCAAACTCAATTAAAATCAAAATAAAATCTCAATTAATCTAATCTCTACAAATGAATGAATAATCAAATCAAATAAACATAAAGTCAAGTCACATAACCATAATAAAAAAAGAATTAAATATTAATTTAAAAGGATATTGAATTATCAAGATTTAATTAAACCAAAACATCTAATCAAATTAATCAATCAAAACATGAATTTAAACAAACTTAAAATTCATTGATATCAAGGATATTGAATTATCAAGATGCAATTAAACTAACACATCTAAATCAAAATCAATCAATCAAATACTTAAACAAACTCAAATTCTAAATTCTAAATCAAATAAAATAAATTAAATCAAATGAATTACACAAATTTAAATGGGCTAATTAAGATACTTAAGGACCTTAGTTAGATCCTTTAAGAATTAGGAGATAGAATAGGGTGAGTTCCATCTACAAATGGAATTCATTCTACTCTTCATTCTTGAAAACCTAAACATCATTTTAACCAAATAAAAGTGAAATAAAAAAAAAAAAAATAAATTATTAAATCATTTAAATTGAAATCACCCAAAGGTAAAATTTAAACAAATTCAAACTCCAAATTGAAACTTAAACTAAAGAAGCCTAGTAAAGTCTTGTCACACAAGCCTTAAGCACACATATTAGAATACTAAGTCACCACTTCTAGTGCTAAGTTACGGTATTGTATGTATGATTTTGTGTTTTATTTTGTGATGTAATGTTTTAAACTGGATGTTAGGGTGTATGTTTCGTAGACTTGATGTTATAGATCCTATCATATTTTTGTAGGGGTTGTGTTTAAGGGGTCAGTAATAAAAATATAAATGCTTTTCATGCGGTTGCTTAGCCCAAGCATAACTCATGTTAGACAGTGGGATTGGTTACCCATGTGTGGGGTGTTAAGTCCAAATTATTCATATAATTGGTTGTATGGTGTGTTTAGCTAATATTTATTTTGTAGGTGTAGATTTACTTTTCTATTTTTGATGTAATTTTATTTAGAATTAGGATTAGTGTTATGGAGATTAAATGGGTTAGAAGGCTTAGTCCCAGGTGCCCTGATGCCTTTGGAGCAAATCAAATCAAAAGAAAGAGAATGAAGAAATGAAGAAAAGAAGACCCCATAACATATATTATTTTTTGTAATCCGGTTGTATAAGGGTGAAGCTTCACTACCCATCTTTTTTCTTTTCGAGGGTGATGGAACTACATTGACCTTTTATTCTTTTATGATAGTTTATAAAATTGTTTGATGTTGTGTTTAGATTGCACATAGAATAACATGCTTTTTATAATTTCTTTATGATTGATGCTTGAATGTGTGGCCTGGATACGATAGGCTCTTAGGATAAAATTAAATTTTTTCCACTAATAACTCATAACTAAAATTTTAAAATAACTCATAACCTCACATAAAAGCCTATGAATTAAATCAAGATAATAAAATTTTTAACAACCCCTTAGCTAGATGAATGAATGTATAATATCAAGCATGTCATATTATTTCACTCTTGTTAAGAGGGAGATTCCATCTTTGCCAGAGAATGAAGGCTTAACTTATGAGAGCCTTTGATGGAAGAACAACCATTTCTCTCCTGATTTGGCCTATAATCAAGTTATCATGCATACAAAATCCCATAGCCCGTGTCAAAATAAAGAGTTCAAAAGAATCAAAGAAATTTGATAAAATTTGTATTGGATTAAGTAATGAATTCATACCACTCATGCTCTAGTCTCTTAGGGAGTGAGTTTAAGGACTTAGTCTCCTTTCCAAATAAATAATAGCCTAGTCATCTAGCATAGTATAAGACTTGTCTATATGAATTTAAAGTATATGAGGAGTTAGTTGGCAGCCACTCTAGGCAGCTGTAAGTCCAACAGTCGAGTGGTTCATCCTCTCTTATAGAGGTGAATCAAATACCCACCTTTCACTTAGACTTAGGTCGTGCCTTTATTTTGTACCAAGGCTCCTTAGTTCAGGAATCTTAAGTAGCTGTTTTCTTTGGGCTATAAGCATAAATCTTCACCTCTTAGGCATTTTCATAATCTTATGTTGTGGAATTATAAGCCCTAACAATCTAATAAAATGCCAACTCAAATAATTAACTCTCTTAAAATTTCAAAAAAATATAAAGACCAATTATAGGGTAGATTGGAATGCTCATTAGGATTTCTAGTATCATGAGTATTTCCTACTTTCCCCCTTTGGATTCCAAAAATAAGTCTTCTCCATGATCTATCCCATTTGATTTTCTAAAATATCCAATCCTTTAATAGTTTTAACCTTGAAATCTTTAGAGACCCTAATTATCTACTTTAATCTAGAGTATTCTTTAGGAATTCCCATTCCTTAGGATGTAATTAACTATGGGGGCTTGCCTCCATAGGGAACTTAATGAACCCGACTTAAAATAAATCCTACTTTACTTTTTCATGTAAAGTAGGGAAAATATCTCTGGTATATTCGAAGACCCATCATGTCTTAGGAGTCCTTATTAGGTGATTTGGTCTATTATTGGGTGGTGATTTATATCTTTAGAGATAGTACATCATTCCTTAATGTCGTACCTGATCACTTCAATATGCACCCCCTAAGATCTGCATGGTGTCCCACATTTCAAAAATAAACCCCACACCAAACTAATAGAGGCGTTATGGGCGTATTGAACTACCTACAAGACAGTGACTAAAGCCACTCCCTATTCATTAGTATTTGGAACTGAAGTAGTTCTTCCACTTGAAGTTGAGTTACCATCACTTTAAGTAGTCATCCAATACAATCTAATTGAAGATCAAAATGCTCATTTGAGAATGGAAGAACTCGATGCACTTGATGAAGTTAGATTGCAAGCTCATCAAAAAGTTGGAGGTTTATTGAGCAAAGATGTCCAGGGCTTTTGACCATACGGTGCAATCTCGAACATTCCAAAAAGGGGAATTGGTCTTAGTGCTAAGAAGGCCAATTTTTCCTTATCAAAAATTTGATGGAAAATTTGAGCCTAATTGGGAGTGTCCTTTTGTCATTTAAAAAGTGTATCAAGGTGGGGCATACCAATTGATTGACTTAAAGAGTGAAAGATCAATGTCGCCAATTAATGGTCCATACCTAAGAAAGTATTATACATGATAAATACATTCTTGAGGTATAATAGAAATTTCCCTGCAAAACATGAGGTATTTTTTAGTATATCTATTTAGATCGACATCATGTTTCATGCCGAGATCCCTATATAAATATACTTACTCAAGATGAAAAAATGTTTTCGTGAAAATTCTCCTGTTACATTGGGAGCATTTTAGATCTCTATACATAGATGAAATCAATGTATCAACTCATACATTGATATATTTTCTTAAATTATTTTAGAACTTTTTCAAAGTACTTTAGAATTTTTCCTACAAGAGAAGGGGCATTTTTATATATTTAGCGAAGTTGAAATCATGCTATAAGACGAGATCATCAAATATATTCTAGTTCAGGTTGACATCGAGATTTATGCCGAGATCCCTGAATATATCTATAATTATTTTTATTTAAGTTGTAGGTTCTTGCAAGAATAAAACAAATTTAAGTTGTAGGTTCTTGCAAGAATAAAACAAATATATTTCTACGCATGAAAAGACAGCCCTAAATATCAAAAGTTTATCTCCCAGATTTGCCAAATTATGAAGATCAAGTCAGAAGAACTCGCAATTTTGGAAGCTTCAATCAGCTGAGTTTGAAAAACACCAACCTCTACAGCATGAAGTCTAGGACACATATGGGTTCTAAATTTTGAACTCAATAAGCCCATAATTGGCAGAGTTGTTGACACTCTCCTCACTCAACAAGCTGCAAGAAAAAGCTGCAGTGAAAGAGCCCCCGTTTGTCAGTCTGATGACCAAACCACCAACGCATTATAGCTTAAGGTCAAAACTCGAATAGGTTCTAAAGGTCAAACTCAATAAGCCCAAATATGGTCGAGTTGTTGACGCTCTCCTCACTGAACAAGTCATAAGAAAAGGCCGTAGTGAAAGAGCCCCCTACTCGACAATCCAATGATGATAGGTGTTTAATCTCAAACTAAATCCAGCTTAGTAACTACAAGCTACCAAAATCCAAGAGATCTTTATACTTGATCGATAGATCAAGACAATATGAGGAAACTCTCAATTCTGGGCGGCTTTAAATCAATCTATATATTGCTTGCAGGGTAATATTTCAATTTATTCTCAAATGATCTGATCAAGCACAAAGCACTGATCAAATCCAATCTCCTCATCAAGTCTGCCAAAGCAAAAAACATAGGACCGAGGGAACAATTCCATAGTTCATACAAAGTCGATGGTCGAATTGAAGAAATTCTGTAGTTATTCAGTCTATTAAAGCACACATTGCTAGACTGATAACTCAACATTGACCCTATATAAGCCGTGAGGCTGGGTCATCTGTATGTACCCTTCAATAAGTCCATCAAGGCCGCAAGCACAGGACTTAGGGTGTACATACACTTCCTGACAAGTCAATGTGGACAAATCTGGTCAATCCTTCATCAAGTTCGTCAAGCTTAAAGCTAGGATAGAAGGAATTCCAAATCTCAAAACAAGCGGCCAATTCTCCATCAAACCGAGCATAAAGCTAGGGTTGGAGGAAACTCAAATCTACAATGACATAAAAGAAAGAGATCTTCAACATAGCCATTGAAGTAGAGAGTAGATAGTTTAAGAACTCTTATCTATCTGATAAGTTGATTCTAATAAATCAGCCAATTCAGTCATTTTGCATGCCCAAAATAAGACATCAAACTAATGACAAATCCTGAAGTGATTCAAGTTCTGTGGCCAGCCCAAAGGGTCAACCAATTTTCAACAAACGTGAGTCGCTCCATGCTCAAATCACATTTGTTGGTGGGTATTTATTGACCTTCATTTATACCACATGAGTCGAATCGAGCTTATAAGATGAATTTGATCGACTTCAGATGCTTCAGAGCACAAATCAGAGCTGAGATACACCAAACATCATCAAAATTAGC
Organism: Cymbidium sinense; assembly: GCA_021442155.1. Classification (NCBI taxonomy): domain Eukaryota; kingdom Viridiplantae; phylum Streptophyta; class Magnoliopsida; order Asparagales; family Orchidaceae; genus Cymbidium; species Cymbidium sinense. The sequence goes on along the minus strand of CM038218.1, from coordinate 18,512,173 downwards.
CCAAAAGACCTCCGATCAATGAAAATTTTTTTCCATCATGTTCAGAACATCAAAATTTCTCAGAATAAAAATATGACATAATTTAATGATCAACCGATCAAGTGATCGAGCTCTCAATGTGCTGACACGCATATTAGAGTCAAAAAGCTATGATGATGCCCAAATGACCTTAGATCAATGAACAGACTTCATCATCGTGTTTAGAGCATCAAAATTGATTAGATTATAAATATTATAGATTCTAATGATCAACCGATCAAGTGATCAAGTTATCAATCTGATAACATGCATTTTAGAGTCAGGATGCTACGATGATGTCCAAACGACCTTCGTTCATAAAATTGATTACGCGGCTAGCTTAAAAATGAAAAAAATCTATCAAATGAGATTATCCGCACTCAATTCAGATGAGTCTACACAAATGTCGAGCGATCTGAAGTGATAACGTGCATTTTAAGAGGAAATTGATCCAATGCTTAAATCAATATATATATATATATATATAATATAAAAAGGTTTGCATAAAATTCATATTAAAGTGATTAAACACTATAAAATAATTATTAAAAAGGCTTAATAACCCTAACTCGATCTCTCCCTAACCTGACCTCTTCCCCTTTTTGTAGCCAGTCCGACCCGAGTGGGATCGCACAGGAATGAAGGCTTCAAGCCTTAATCGATCCCGCCTCCTCTCCTCTCAATCATTCATCCCTCAACCAATCCCACCTCCTCCTTCCCCTTCAGTTCAAAAGGCCTCAATTGAACGGTTCCCTCACCTTCTCCCCCACTCGTCCAAGCTGCACACAAGCAAAGAAGAAATCGTAAGGGTTCCTTCTTCCTCCGATCTCCTTTTTTATCTCTTCCCTCATTTCCCTTGGAAACCTCCTACACACCTCTTTCCTCATTTCCCTTGGTCGAACTCCCTCTCTCCCTCATTTTACCTTGGCCGAACTCTCTCCTTCCTCATTTCCCTTGGATGAACTCCCTCTCTCCCTCATTTTCCTTAGTCAAACTCCTTCTCTCCCTCATTTTCCCTTGGCCAAACTCCCTCCTTCCCTCATTTCCCATTGCCAAATTCATCCTTAACCAACCTCTCCTTTTTATAAGCGAGGGTAGCCGAGAGGCAACTCCATCATCAAGCGCATTCCTCTCAGTATACCTTCTCGATTCCTCCTCTAATCGAGCGCATAGCCACCGAATTACTCTTCCGACCTTTCCTTTTGCCGCAGCCGAAGAGGAACACCATCATCAGGTGGGTTCTTCTCTAGGTTTCTGACATTTTCATCACTCTTGCTACATTTTCCCTCTCTTCTTGCAACACTCCAACACTCAATCGACGCTCTATTCCTTCATATCGCTTCTTTGTCAATGATATAGTGAAATAATTGTGGATGTGTGATGTGAATATGAAAATTATATATATATATATATATTTTGAAAGACTATCTTGTTGATTTGAAAGACTCCATATCATGAAGATGAAAATTGAGGATGTATTGCACTAATCGTCAGGCATTCATCAAAATATGACTTTAATTGGATGTCACTTTTGGACCTAGAAAAACAAAGAAGAAAAGAATCAAAATTCATTAGAAAAATAGAGAAACACATAAATAATGAAATAATATGAAATTAAAATTGAATTAAAATATGCAAATATATAAATAAAATATATAAAGTCTCCTCTTTAAATTTTAAAACTAATATTAAATAATTTCTCCTTTACCAATGCTCTATGACTTAAATGAAATGTGGAAGAAAAACTCTCCTAAATCCTTTCAACTTATAAAAGGAGAGTAAACCCTTTTAAAGATTCATATCCAATTTATGAAATCTTAAGTGGTATGACATGTGTAAAACATGTAGCCACTTTATTCCATATTGATTTTGAAGTTAGGTGTAGGTATGATTGGAGGAGAGCTATTAAGAGTTTGTTTAAGCTAACTGGAAGATAAACTTCAAATATAAAATAATTTGAATTAGATTCTAAAATGAGTTCGTCAAAAAGATTAATTGCCTGCACATAAATGAATTTGAAAGCTTGGAGAATGAAAATATATAATTTGAAGCATATTTGAAGACTACTCATAAATAAAGATTGAATTCCAAATATAAATTTATGAGGTGCATAATTAATCAATTTCAAATAAATTCTTAAGCTCATGATTTGGAATTGAAATGATTTTCAAGATGAATATGAGATGAATTTAGAGGAGATTAAAGAATTCATAAATGAATTTGAATGGGATAAATCCATAGGATTGAAGGCTTTTGCATGAACAAAGCTTCTCTTTGGATATTCAAAGTGCTAAATTCATGAACAAGTAATCAATGTGAATAATACACATGAATAATCGTATTTGATGTCAAAGGAAATGAGGATCTCAACTGAATGTCAAAGGACAAATGATTAGTGGTAAATTTGAATGTTCAATTTCAAATTAAGAACAATAATGTGTACGTAATTTGGTAGCTTTCTTATAAGTACAAATTCAATTTGGTAACTCATGAGCAATAATGAATGTGGCCTTTAAAAGGATCATTTGGATCTTGTATTTGAAGTCAAAATTAATGAATGGATTAAAAAAGGCATCATTTGAAAATTTAAAGAAGAATGCCAATGGATTTGCAACACATCATACAAGTGAATAGAAGACGTTAATTAAGGCTTCAATTGAACCCTTTCATATATTATGAAGTAGAATTAAAACTCAAATTCACTGTCTTAAAATTATGCAAGTATTCTTACACACATGGGCCTAAATGCTAAATGCTTATATGAGGATCGCGGGTTGCTCTAGTTTGGTCTTAGATCGTGGGTTAACTAAACCTAAAAATCTAATAATATTATTATAAGAAATTCAACTTAGTGAAACATTTGAGAAGTTAATTTTGTCATATGATAGTAGATCTGATCCTCTATTATTAAACTAATAGAGTCGACAGGATTTGAAATAATACATCTAGCTTGATGATGGCTATGTTGAATGGTGATTTCAACCGGAGGGGATACTTCAATCAAAATGTATTTCTAATTTCAAATCAAATTAACTCAAATTAAGTATAAATCTGAAAAAGATTAAATGAAATTCAATCTCTAAAAACTTAAAGTTAAAATTCAATTCAACTTTCACAACTATTTGTCGGAGGTGACAAATTAAGAAAACTCTAGCTCACAAAGGAGCTAATGTCAAATTAAGTATTATACTATGTTCACTTTCAATAAATCCCACGCTAGTAAGGATGTGGTCCATGTCCTTTGACTGTGTGGCTTGGCCAGTAGGTCCACATATGATGTAGTTACGACCAGAGTCCTCTGATCAGGTGGTTGCCGCCAAATGGAACCATTATATTACGATCACGACCGTAACCCGTATGCTCCCCAATGGCTCTATCCTTTGAGTTGTGAATTATAGGGTACACCTGATAGGGTAAAAAGCCATTTGTCAGCTAAGATAGACTTAAGATTATCTCCTCAGACAAACATCACCCAAGGTTTATAAGGATTTCTTGGATGACATAATCCATGTGTTGCTGATAAAGATCATTCGATCAGGTTGGGTCGACTACCTCCTTTGACTAAGTAGACTAGGGACCATGACAGCCCGAGATAATGGAACCATGAGATCTAGATCAGACATGCCATCATTCTCGCAACCATCTGCTTTAAGTTAAAATGATGAATTTCATAAATTCTAAATTTTAAAACTCCACATGGTGTTACTATACGCTACACATTTAGTTATCTCACGACTAGCCTTAATCGAAAGTTCTCTCTCAACATTGAGAGGGTAATTAACTATAGGTGCTTGGGCCTATAGGAAACCTGGAACAAGATCTATAGTCCTCGCAAAATGAGGATAAAATCTCTAGGTAGTGTCTTATCTACTATTCCATCTGCCTTCTGAAAATTGCATCGACACATTCAATCATACTCCCTTCAATTGTCGAGAGATCGGTGACAAATTTTTGGAGCCCACAAACAACCCTAGCAATTATATATTTTAAATAAATTAGCAAATGTATACAAATTTACCACCTACAATATATACGATACCTGTATTGTTTATTTCAACAAAATAACATATAAAAACAAATTCAATTTAGTAAGTAAAGAAATTATATATGATAGTATTTTTTGCATCTTTACTCATTAAAAATAAACTTTTCAATTATATATATATATATATATATATATATATATATATATATATATATATATATATATATATATATAAAACTATGCATCAATGTAATCATCTATTCCTTTGTTCTTATGCTCTTTTGAATATGTTTATAATATTTTATTTTAGGGAGATTTACATACATACCACAAAATTCTTATGTATTTACATATCTAACACCTAAAGTTAGATATTTACTTATCTAACACTTTTTTATGCTTAAAAAGGTGCATTTCACTTTTAAAAATTGAATGAAGTGATATTTTTGATGTGATATTGAAGATTATGATGTTATATATATATATATATATATATATATATATATATATATTGAACTTTAGGTATTAGATATGTAAATATATAAGAATTTTGTGGTATGTATGTAAATTCCCCTTTATTTTATTTATATTTTGATTAGGAATAAAATATATTTGATCTGTGATGATTATTTTTAAAAATATTCAAAAAAATTTTACGTATTTTTTCGAATATTTTAATTTACAAAATTATAAAACAACTTAAAATTACACTAAATAAATAAATTAAAACATAGAAATAAAAATAAAAACTATAAAACAAAATTGATTCAAAATAATCTTTTAATTTTCATTGGCCCTCTTTCGAATAACAAACTCATTGGTTATTATTATGAATTATATATCTTAATATTTTCATAATTAAAATGAACACTATATTCTGAGGACCAAAGTAAGATCCGATCAGAGTCATTATCCTACTAATTGTTCACAACAGATGCTGTGATAGTTCAGGATGATAGTCTCACTTGCTCAAACCTTTTTGATGATATGGTTAACTCGGTTAACTCGAGTCTAGAAAGACAGTGGGTCCGAGGTTGAGGTCCAAGATTAGATGGCAAACTATCTCCTTTTTTTAATATCTACTTTATTTGCTACTGTCTACAAGAAAACTAAAACGCTAAAAGAAAATCAAGTGATGACACATGTCTGAGTTTCTGATATGAATCCATATCCCCAAATTAACAACAAAAATAAAAGGGACAGAAGAAGGCCAAGTTGGCTAAAAGATTTCACCAATATCTCCAAAATATAATATCAACAGAGAGACTAAAATTAAACATTCAGACCAGAAATAAATTACAGATTAAAAACCAAGCCAGAATGGCAGTGTTACAATAACAGAGATCAGCAAGAATAAAGAAGATCTACAACAACAGCTATCAAAGGCCAAACAAAATATATACAAACTTTAATAATACAAGACTGGAGACAACTCGTAAAAAAATCAATAATAAAATACCCAAAGCCCCCAAAGTAAAATAAATCCATAAATAATTAACTACCAAAGGAAATGTGGTCAAGAAACCAAAAAGAGTAGAATAAGATTGCGACCTTAACTTCCGAATGACGTAAGCAAGAATAAGAATACCGTAATAGAAAACTAGTGTATAGAAGGTCTAGATCTAAGATATAGAAAGAAAAGAAAACTATAAATAAGGTAGAAATCCCAACAGGGTAATCAAATATTCGAAAAAACTCCTTCTCTCTCAGATCTTCTCTTCTCCTTCCTCTCCTTAGTTTTCTCTGGATATCATCCCCAAAACCACCCAACTTCCTCCAAAACCCTAGGGTTTCTCCTCTCTTTCCCTCTAGAGTGATTCGAATGACTGAATCAAGGAAACAAAACAAAGAAAAGGTTAAAGCCGCCTTCATCTGCTTCATCCCATGGCCAAGAACATAAGCCCCATTCAAGGCTGATTCATTCCAAGCATACGATCAAGGCAAAAGATCAAGCCGCAGAGAGCAATGCGTAATAACTAATCCACTAATGGAAATCAGAGAACCACTCGATAAAACATAAATCCAAGGGCGTATAAGAGAAATCAATCCAATACTTCGCTCAAAAGAAACTCAATCCAAGTGCTAGATCCAACGCCAAGAGAAAAGGCAAATAAATGGTTCAAAGCACTTGATAATCAAATCGATTATCCCTTAACTCACTCATTCCACTGTGTGAGTCAACTCATAACTGCACCAGCTTCTCACCAACTGACTCATATCATTGGTGCTCTACTGACTACATCACTTAAAATGGTAGAAGGAACAAGACACAGCCAAAATAATAGATGAGTGTGTAGAAGACTCAATAAAATAGATGAACATGTCTTCAATCACTATGATATTAAATGAAGTATCAAGAAGATTATCTTCTATAAGAAAAATTAGAAAATAATCATCAAGAACAACAACAATCATGTATGTACTCCTTCTTATACGTAAATTTCCTTTCCAAATAGACAACATATACAAAGAAAATAGTAGACTGCGGAAAGTAGATATGGTTCAATGGAGAAAACCAGGTTTGCTCAAAGTGCACTAATTTTTTCAAGATTATAGCTTATCGACCGTAAATTCCTCACAATATATGGATGGACCAAAGACTAGTATCGTGGGATGCAATTAAATAAACAAATTGCACTCATGGACACAATTCCAAGAACAGTCATTCAAAGATTTTGTCCATCTCTATAGAGATTTAAGAGGAGAATTGGCCACAAACAGAAATCTACAAATTAATTTTACAATGAATTTGAAGACTAATCAAATTTCGTGGATTCCACCTGAATTTTTACAAAGTTATTTTGAATTTGGGCTAAGACATGATATTAAAAGGGAAGTAAGAGCCTTATAGCCCAACTCCCTACAAAGAAGCTTTTTTTCAAGGTTTAATGGAAGATAAAGAACTGATGAAATTACCGTGACAGAAATTACAGAGCCAATCAAGCTTTACCACTAAAATAGCCACAAATATACCAACCACCTTTACTGCCTATCCCAGTCCCCAACCAGAACAATAATATGACCAACAAACAAAACATCCAAATCCAGAAATTAATAATAACACAGTTGGAAGAAAGAAGAAAGAAAGGATTATGTTTTAATTGTGATGAAAAATATCACAGAGGTCACATATGCAAATCCAAATTATTTGTCTTAATGGTGATCAATGATGATCAAGAGCAATATATACAGCAAGAATATGAACCAAAAATGCAAATACTACAGGATGAATTTCCAAAAATCAGCCTCAATGCATTTACAGGTCAGTCTAATCTTAGAACTTTAAGATTACAAGGACTGATTGGAAACAAAAAAGTATAAGTATTGATTGATAGTGGGTCAACCCACAATTTCATTCAGTCAAAACTAGCAAAATTCATAAAAGTAAAGTAGACGCTTTTTCAAGTATTAGTAGAGAGAAACCTTAAAATGTTTAGAATATGTTCTAATATTCTATCCAACTACATGGGAATACCTTTACCACTGATCTGCTACCCATGCAAGGAGAGATGTGGTTTTGGGTGTTCAATGTAGAACAATTGGGTGAATGTATAATTGACTACAAAAAGCTAACTATGAAATTCTACTTGAATGACAAATTAGTACAGTTACAAGGGGATACAACCTCCACAATCGATAGCATTTCATTCCATCAGTTCACCAAATTGCAGTAAAAGAAGGAAATAGTCTCATATTTCCAGATAAGAGAAATTACAGAGGGATTAGATTCCTCTATAAAAGAATTCAGTAACTTATCTGCAGGGATACAACAAGTATTATCCCAATATCAAGAACTGTTTCAAAGTCCAGCAGGCTTACCTCCAAGAAGGGATATAGACCATCGATCCATCCACACCGAACTCAACCAAAGAGAGTAAAAAATTACAGATATCCACACTTTAGAAAACAAAAAATTGAAAAATTAATTAAAGAAATGTTGACATTGGCATAATCGAGAGAAAGCATCCTTCTCTTCTCCAAAGACTTTTAATCAAAAGAAGGATGAAACTTGGAGATTCTGGATTACAGCTCTAAATAAAGTAACAATACCGTGATTTTCTATTCCCACCCGATGAACTTATGGATAAATTATATGGAGCCACAATGTTTTCAAAATTGGACTTAAGGTCAAGATATCACCAAATCAAAATGGCTGAAGAAGACATCTACAAAATAGCTTTTAGAACCCATGAGGGACACTATGAGTTTATGGAAATGCCATTTAGATTAACAAATGCACCATCAATATTCCAAGCTTTAATGAATGCAATGCTTAAACTTTCTTAAGAAAATTTGTCTTAGTGTTTTTTGATGATATACTTATATATAGCAAGACCTTGGAGTCACATCAAACTCATCTCCAAAAGGTATTGGAACAACTAAAAGATGCAATCTTATCAAGCCATCTAAATGCTCATTTATACAAGACAAAATTGAGTATTTAGGACACATTTTATCTCAAGCAGTAGTGGATCCCAAAAGATTCAAGCAAGATAAGCATGTTTTTTACCCAATTCAACCAAAAGTTAAGAGGTTTTTTGGGTTTAACCGGCTATTATAGAAAATTTGTTAAAAACTATGCAGCCATTGCCTCTCCACTAACTTTTATGTTAGCCAAGCAGCAATTTCAATGGACAGAAGAAGCAAAAATAACATTCTTACAATTAAAATAAGAAATGACATCTCTACCAGTATTAGCCAATCCAAATTTTTTTTAGCCTTTTATCATAGAGACAGATGCATCCGTAATAAGAATTGAGTCGCTCTAATACAAAATATCCTATAGCTTATTTTAGTAAGAAGCTATCACCATCATTACAAAAAAACATCAACATATGCAAGAGAATTGTATGCTATAACGTAAACAAGAGGTGGAGACAATATCCGCTTTGGTAACAAGTTTACCATCGTGACAAAAGAGCATAAGGGAATTAATACAACAAACAATTCGCCTGCAAGAGATTTTAATTAAGCTGGATATGACTACACTATTGAATATAAACCAGGGATTGCAAACAAAGTAGCTGATGCGTTATCCAGAAAACTGTTCTATACCGAAGATAATTCTATAGTTGACAAATTTGAATCACTGATGTCATTCAGCTTAGCTGTTTATACTCAAAAATTCAATACTATAATACAACAAATTACAGAGGAAACACAAGCTACCAATGAACTACAAGAACTTTATAGAAAAATATCAGACAATCCAAGTTTATTTTCTAAATATACACTGGTTAATGGTTTGATACAGTATAAAGATAGGATTATCATAGCCAAAGATTCAGCATATAGAAATACTATTATAAGAGAATTACATTCAACACCAGTAGGAGGCCATGGAGGAATTCAGAAGACTTTGGCCAAAATTAAGCAACAATTCTACTGGAAGAATATGAAAAAAAGATATTAAACACTTTATATTAACCTGCCCTATTTGTCAACAAGTCAAGTATGACACTCAAAAGCTAGTAGGATTACTACAACCTCTACCTATACCACAAGCCATTTGGGAGAAAGTATCAATTGATTTTATCACAGGACTACCCAAGTCTAACAATAAAATAACTATATTAGTAGTGGTTGATAGACTATCAAAATATGCTCACTTCTCAGCCCTTCCAAACAAATGATCATATATAGCTGGATTTTCATGATATTATAAAACTACATGGAATACCATAAGGTATAATCTCGATAGAGACCCAATTTTATGAGCAACTTCGCAAGAACTGCTTCGTTAAGTGAAACAATATTAAAACACAGTGCATATCATCCTGTACAATGAGGTAACCAATAATCCTAGAGTAATATCTAAGGAGTTTTGTATTAGAGACACCAAGGATGTGGTTACAATTCCTAGTAGAATTCTCCTATAATACATCCATCAATACTTCCACAAAGATGACTCCTTTTCAAATAGTATAGATGATAGACTTCCCCTTCAAGAATACAATGTAGAAGATAACTATCAACAGAGGTAGAAACAGTGTTACAACAGAGGGACATAATACTACAACTACTTAAAACAAATCTACAGGAAGCTCAAAATAGAATGAAGCAAATGGTCGATAAACATAAGAGAACTTCAATTCAAAGTAAAGGATTTGGTATTAGTTAAACTACAACCCTATAAACAAACTTCAGTCTCTGGGAATCAGTATACAAAACTACAAAGAAAATACTATGGCCCTTTCAAAGTTCTATAGAAGATAGGGACTGTTGCATATAAAATAGAGTTACCCGAAACAGCAAGAATACATAATGTATTTCATGTATCCAGACTCAAGCAATACAGACAGGATTCTACAATCCACCCATCAAAATTAGCAACTCAGTTTAGTAAGGGGCAGATGTTAGTCAAACTTATGAAAGTTTTAGATCAGAGAACAATACTACAAGGAGATCATCAAATTAAAGAAGTCTTAATATAATGGGAAGGACTTCTAGCTATAGAGGCTTCCTGGATATTAGAGGAAGAAATAAAGGAAATATTTTCTGACTTTGACCTTGAGGACAAGGTCAATGTGGGGGAGGGGAGTAATGATATGAATCCATATCCCCAAATTAACAACAGAAATAAAAGGGATAGAAGAAGGCCAAGTTGGCTAAAAGATTTCACCAATATCCCCAAAATATAACATCAACAGAGAGACTAAAATTAAACATTCGGACCAAAAATAAATTAGACTAAAACCAAGCCAAAGAAGAACAAACAATGAGATCAGAAGAATAAAGAAGATCTACAAAGTATTAAAGGCCAAATAAAATATATACAAACTTTAATAATACAAGACTCGTGAGACAAAACAAAAGCAATCAACATACAAATACATCTAGAGCCCCAGAAAGTAAAATAAATCCATAATAATTAACTACCAAAGAAATGTAAGTCCGAATCAAGAAACCAAGAAGAGTAAACAACAGATTGCACGCTCCTTAACTTCCGAATCCATGTAAGCAAGAATAAGAATCAGAATGTAAAACTCAGTGTATAGAAGGTCTAGATCTAGGATATAGAAAGAAAAGAAAGCTATAAATAGAAGGTAGAAATCTCAACAGAGGGTAATCAAATATTCTGAAAGAAAACTCCTTCTCTTCTATATCTTCTCTTCTCCTTCCTTAGTTTTCTCGGATATCATCAAACCACAACTTCCTCTCCAAAACCCTAGAGCCTCCCCTTAGCCCCTTCCCTTTCCTCGAGTGATTCGACACTGAACTGTCAAGGAAACAAAACAAAAGAAAGGTTAAAGCCGGCTTCACCTCGAAGCTTCATCCCACGGCCAAGAAGCAGCCGCATAAGCCCCATTCGAAGGCTCAGATTCATTCCAAGGAGCACAGATCAAGGCAAAAGATCAAGCCGCGCAGAGAGCAACACGTGTAATACACTAACGGAGGATAGGAAATCAAGAACCACTCGATCGAAACACAAATCCAAGGGCAGATAAGAGACCAATCAATCCAACGATTCACGGTTCAGCTCAAAAGAAACTCAATCCAAGTGCTAGATCCAACGGCCAAGAGAAAAAGGCGCAAATCCAACGGTTCAGAAAGCACCCGATAATCAATCGGATTATCCCTTAACTCAAATTCATTCCACTGTGGTGAGTCAACTCACTAAACCAGACCTAGTTCTCACAGAACCAGACTCATATCAGTTTCATTTGAGATAGTTTTTAATTTTTTTATAAGAAAACTAGTTATTAAATTCAATAAAAAATGTTTTCATTTGCATGAAAGTTTTTCTTATTATATTTTGAAGAAATAATAGAAAATATGGTTAAAATAATACATTTTTAACAGCGAAGATAAAAAAAAAGGCATAAATCGTTCTATAAAGTCATATATTTCCTCAAGACTATAAGAGCAGATCGTCATGGTTCCTCTTTCAATACTTCTCGAAGAACTTGTCTACTCAAAATAATGTTTTCTATTTTATTTTTCTGCTCCTAATTTTATAAAAATTATGTTACGATCAAAATTTTTACTATGTTATTTAAAAATATCTTTGAGAGTAAGTTCTACAAAAAACAATAGTAATTTTTGAAATGACAATTTTAGTATATCCTATTTGGGTCATAGTTTTTTATTCCTGCTTGAACAGATAACCATGTTCATCAGTACAAATACAAAACTTTTAACACTACATGAAAGCAGTATAATCTGTAATTGGCAAACTAACCACAAAGAGCTTATTGCAAACAAAAATAGAGAGTTAAGAGATCATTTTGTATCGTACTTTTCATAATCATGAGAACGAAGAACAGCAACTGGTCTATTCAGTAACTCAGCTAACAATCATGATAGCGTTTTAATCGTCTATAAGAACCAGCCACTTTAAATGTAGGCATAAAATATAGAGAACAGTTGAACGACATGCTGAGAAAAGATGAGCAACTTTTTGTGATGATAATCTACGATTGCATAGTTTTCTTGTAGTTTGAGGGTGGATCGAAAGGTAAAGAAAATATGTTAAGAGGTGAGAGGGTGAGAAAAGAGGTGAAAGTCCTTGCATTCGTTGGAGAAGTTATGTCGTTGTGGGGAGTAGTCACAAGCAACGCACTACAGGAAATGTGCTCATAATTGACAAATTTTTTAGCAGATTATTCTGTAATCTCTGTTGGAAATAACCAACGAAAATTCCGTTAGAAAAATTTTTGACAGAATTTTCAGCAGTTGAAATTCTCGAAAAAAGAAATCAAGAAAAGAGGGGATAAACATATTAATAATTTGCAACTGATTTTTCGACAAACTAACTCAACCAAATCGAGCTGGGGTGTTCAGCTTGAGTCATATCTTTGGAGCTCGAAGTTCAGCCGAGCTCGCTTCAGCTTGTGTGTTCATGTTTGAGCTCGGTTCATTTAGCAACCGAGTTGTTCAAGCTTGGTTTGAGATTGGTTTGTTTGTCTGCTTAAAGTTAACCAGCTCTTATCGTATTGATTATTATGATAAACGAGCTTAATTTAGTGTCTTAACGAGCACTGTTATCAAGCCTTATCGAGCAGTAACTAAACGAGCCTTAACGAGCCTTAACGAGCCTCAAGTAAACGAGCCTTAACGAGCACTAAATAAACGAGCCTTAACAAACACTAAATAAACGAGCCTTACAACAACAACAACAACAACAAGCCTTAATCCCACTAGTGTCGGCTACATGAATCCTTCCTCCATCAGGTCCTATTATATGTCAAATTCTCATTTAATTCAAGTATACTAAGATCATTTTTTATACATCTTAACCAAGTCTTTTAGGTCTACCTCTCTTAACATAAGATAAATCTAATGCATATACTCCTAATCGTCATTCATCACGGCGCTTTATGTGGCCAAACCATCTAAGCGACTCTCCTAATCTTATCTATCACTGGAGCTACTCCAACTTTTTCCCAACATACTCATTTAGCATTCTATCTCTAAGAGTAAAGCCACTCATCCTGAGCATCCTCATCTCGTAACACTTAACTTAGTCTTATGCTTCTCTTATTGGCCAACATTCGCACTATAAGTCATTGCGGTGTCTTACCACCATCTTATAAAATTTTTCGTAAGTTTAAGTGGAACTTTTCTATCACATAATAAAGCCGATGCATTCCTCCACTTCAACCATCCAACTTGAATTCTACTAATAATATGTCCATCTATTTCACCATCATTTTGAACAATAGAGCCTAAATATCAATCGCCACTCTTATTAATGACTTGATCACCTAAAGTCACAACACTATCACTAAAACTTCTACAACTAAAATTACACCATATATTCAGCTTTTAGATCTACTTAAACTAAAACCTTTAGACTCTAAAGTTGACCTCCATAATTCAAGTTTGGACTCCCTCTAGTCTTATCAACAAGAAGAATGTCATCAAAAAAGCATACACCAAGGTACATCTTCTTGTAAATGCCTCGTAAGAACATCCATAACTAAAGTAAAAAAGATAAGGGCTTAATGTTGATCCTTGATGTAATCCAATGAAATAGGAAAATATTTTGTCAATCCTCCATGTGTTTGGACACAAGTAATAAATTTAGTATCTTTAATGACTTGAATATAACCAATAATTTAACTCCTTTCATCAAATTCTCAAAGAACATCTTTGAGACTTTATCATAAGCTTTCAAATAAATATCATTAGATCCTTCTTACTCTCTATGTTTCTCCATCAAACCTCTTAATAAGATCCTAGACATGAAACCAAAGATTTAAGAAACTGATCACATAACTATTCTCTACTCTCCCATAATTTTATGTAACATTAACTTAATAGCATAAATTTAAAAGAATTATTTTATTCTTAAAGAAGGAAAACAAATCTTTCTCTCCACATTCTTTTATCTTAAACTAATATTAAAAAAATATGTCAAAAATCTTGATCCTTCATTCAATATCATTTCCATGTTATATTGGAATATTTTTCTAATTATTCACTTCTACCCACCCTTGAACTAATAATACATCTCATCTCTAATTATACAAAAACCACCAAAGCTTTCTTTTCATCTAATTTAGCCACTTTTTTTCATCCACCGAATCTACATCTAAACCAAGTTTTATAACAAGTTTTATTTCTTATCTTTTCTTGCACAACTGACTCCACCACCATCTATTCTTATTAAAAGAAGGTTTTCCTTTTGATTCTCCAAGCACATCTTTAGCAACTTGCTTTTTCACTTGATTTTCATAACGTTATCCCAAATTTCTTGTAGCTTGCTCTTAAAAATATTTTATTTGTTTTTTAAGTGTCCTAATCCTAGATAATAATTTATTTTTCTCTTACAACCTTTCATCTTAAAATCTAAAACTAATAATCGATGTTGGGTACTTAAAATTTTACTTGGAATGATCTTACAATCTTTACAATCTAAACGATCTATTTTTCTTATCAAAAAATAATCAATATGTGTTTTACTAGATCCATTTTTATAAGTAATAATATTTTCATCTCTTTTCTTAAATAAAGTATTAACAACTATTCTAAGGCAAAATCTAATATAGTCCTACCTTCTTCATTAGTCATTCCAAATCCATAACCACCATGAATACTTTTAAAATCTTCTACCACTCTACCAACATGTCCATTTAAATTTCCTCAATAAAGACTTTTTCTTCAAGAGGTATCTTTTTTATTAATCCCTCTAATTCATTCCAAAATTTTCCTTTTGAACTTACATCCAAACCTACTTGAGGAGCATAAACACTTATAATATTGATAATCTTAGTATCAATAATAATCTTTAAAGCTATAATTTATCTCCACATTTATTAATACTTATAACATTATCCTTCAAACTTTATCTATTATCACACACCTACACCATTTCTAGTTCGACTTTTACCTAAATACCAAAGTTTAAAAGCTAAACTATCAATCTCCTCCTTCTCACCAACCCATTTAGTTTCTTGAACACATAAAATATTTATCTTTCTATGAACCATAATATCTATTAATTCCATTAATTTACCTGTAAGAGTACCTATATTCCAAGATCCTAACTTAATTCTAGTTTCATGGACTAACTTTTGCCCGATCCATCCATAATGTTGGAACCCTTGCTTATTTAACACGCACTCAAGGTAAATGTAGCTTCTAGCACATTTTTTTCTCAGATTCTGCCATACATCACGCCACTTCCGGGGACTCTAACATTAACACAATGATTTAAAGGATTTATGTCATGATTATTTCGACAAATTTTACATAAACGAGCCTTAACAAGTAGTAAATAAACGAGCCTTATCGAGTACTTTAACGAGTAGAATTTGTGTTCATGAATAAATGAACAACCAATAAATGTACATAAACAAGCATGTAGCAATCATGAATAAATAAATAATAAAAATTTGTAAAATATGTAATATTTTTAAAGAATTAAAGGGGGCAACTCTCAAAATTTTGTTGGATCTGCTAGCTACCATTTATTTTATTTAGCTAAAAAAAATTTATTGCATTTAAGAAAAAGAATACAAAGTCCTTAAAGGGGAAAACTCTCAAAACCTAATGCTAAAAAAGGTACAAGAATATAAGATAGCCTAAAGAGAATAGTCCTCAAACTAAGTACAATAAAATAAAATACAAAACTAACAAATAATGGTAAAAGAAAATAAAGGAGATAAACCCAGCCACAAGTAAAGTAACCCTCCAAGAAATAAGAGACTGCCACATAATAAGTGAATCTCAAATGTAATCGGAAAGATTGAAAGAGCATCCTGCATTATGTGGAATGTGAATTATGGAATTTGTGTATGTTAAATGTTAACTATGATAAATGCACTTTTTTCAGGGAAAAAAGAGGTTTTTTCTAGTATGAGTAGCAAAAGTGTTGCAACAACTTACTTGACACCATGAACACTTTCTGTCAAGCTGATACCATCTTGAGTCCAGATGTAAAATAAAAATAAAAATAAAATGTCAATATTTTAAATGGATCATAACTAAGAAGAGAGACATGTCTTATTCAATTTGTTGAAAGAAATCATGTGAGATGCAATATTGAAATGGCTCTTGACTCTGATCCATGCAAGTCAAACCAGACAAGATTGCATTTGCATCTAAATTCATAGAGGGGCAATTTTTTTGCCAATATTCAATTTAATAAATGTATAAACAAGAGGACTCAAATGTAAAAATCCTTGCACCACCCTGCAGTTGAAACATTTACTAACGCCTAAAGGAACAAGCAAAGCTTTCACTCATAAGATTTTCATTAAAAATGCCCTGCAAGAATTGACTACAAGAACTCAAATATTAGTAATATAAGCCTGCAAGAACTCAAATAGAGATATTATTAAATAGTAATGTAAGCTTAAACTTAAAAAAAGAAAAATTAGCATACAGTAAGTCCCAATTCCCAAACTAATCAGGCTGCAGCAACTAGCAAGGCCAACCAGCTTAATGGAGCTAGATAGAAGCAATTGCAAACCAAGCAGTACAAACAGGAACAACCGGCTAGATAGAAGCAATTGCAAACCAGCCAAACCACCAACACTACAAAATAGACCCCAAACCATCAGGAACACTTGTCACCCATGAGACATCAAACATGTTCAACATCAAGAAATTTTCAGCCACCAGGAACAGCCGAACATCCAACTTAATAAGCCCATTAGCACAGCACTGCATCACAACTATGAAAAAATTTAGCAGCTAGGAAACAATAGAAAAGTTATTTATAGCTCCATCTGAAATATAATTAAGGGCTTATCATGTTAAATAATTCCATGATCTAAAATAGATGTATTCCCCAGAGATCATCGGGCATAAAATCTACATTAAATTGTCAATTTCATGAAAGGCACCGCTAGCATTTTGAAGGAAACTAGTCTGTAGGGTGTGATCGAGCGATTTCGAAGCCGAGCCATACGTCGAAATCGCTCAAAAATTGGTAATTCGCTCGAGCTCGAAGTCGTTTCAAAATTTCGAAGTTCGAGCCGAGTTGATCGAATCGAGTCGAGTTTGATCCGCTCGAATGTGAAACGAGCCTAAAATCGACCGCGTCTGCTCAAAATCCAATTGAACCGCTGAATGCAAACGCCTTTGTTTGGCTCGAAAATGAAATCCGTGGAATTTTAGTAGCAAATTTTTGGCATATGTAATAATATAAATTGCAATTAATAGCAAACTATAATTTTATAAATTACAAATACAAATCTAGAAAATGATACAATTTTGCATAAATTTCTCATCAAGATCATAGCCACTTTAGCACAAATACTTGTGATTGATGCTATCACTATTATCAATTTTTTTAATAATGAAACTTAATTTGAATTTATCATTTTAAAGATATAATCTTTTCATTGAACTAATTAGCAAGAGATAATCACTATGAATTTACTAAACCTCTAACCAACTCCCTTTCTATGATATCATTTCACATAGCATTTGCCAACAATTAAGCATTTCATAAAATAAAATAAAATTTATAATACATCTAAACATTGAGTTTAAAATACAAATCTAGAAAAAACAAAAATATGAAAATGTCTTTGTTTGTGGGACTCGTGAGTCAAAGAAAGTAATATCCATCTTCAAGCATTCGAATTTAAAATTTGTAATTTTATATTTTATTTCAATAATTGAATGCTCCAACCTCTAGTTGCCAAAGCCATCCATTAGAGCCTTAAAGATAGAAAAATAAATCCCTTACAAAAGTGATAAAACCTCACAAATCAAATATTATGCATTAATATAGAGAGTCGAAAAGCGTAATAAAGGCTCTAGGTTGCCTGACCATCCAATGAGAGAGGCTTGTTAGCCACCAATAATGAAGCAAAAATAAATGAATTTTCCCAAATTACAAATATATTCTCTTCTCATCATCAAAAAATTAAAAAGCAAAAATTCTTCATGATAAGCCCACTAGATCTCATATCCTCCACGGCTCCACCACCACCAACAAGGCAACAAAATAAATAAATAACCAAAACAAATACGCAACCAAATGAGGATGAGGAGAAGCCAAAGCTAAGAGCAGATCAAGTTCAACCCCAAAATTCAAATTAACGCCCAACATAGCCACCCAAACAACACATCATCCACCCATCCAAATTTCAAAATAGCAAACCAAGTGAACCAACACAAACAAAAATAACCAACAATAAAAAATCCAACAGTTACATAAATAATAATACAGACAAAGCCATAGCCAACTACCTGGACAAGTCAGGTATATGTGAGATCTCCACAACCAATGCACCATGCAAAAGGCCCAAAAGGAACAAGGTTAGAGCCTAGAGGCAAACAAAAACTCTTCAAATTCCCAAAGAGGCTAGAGGCTAGAGCAGACTATCACTACAAAAGGGAAAATGACACAACAAACAACCATGTAAGAATGTAGAAATCTCCAAGCCAAACCAAGAAAAGAGAATAACAACCACCAAAAAATTCAATCCAAAAAGGCCACCAAAAATAAGACAACCACATATGATTGAAAGATAGATACCGCATGGTTGGCTCCACATAATCTTGAATGAAACTTGGCTAAATCATTTGCTACAATAGTCTCTCCTCAAGAAATCTTATAAATGGTAACCTTACGACTTGTGCCCTCAAAAAACTGAGTTGAGTTCTTTATTTTAGGGTGACTAACTAAGCAAGCAAAATGCCAAAATAAGGCTCCAATCATGTAAGAATGTAGAATGCATCAAGACATAAAATATAGTAAGAATGTAGAACATGTAAGATGACAAGATGAAGCAAATAGGTTTGTAAAGTCAAAATAAATTTTCAAACCAAAATTTTTATATTATTGCATGCATCAGTAGATAAAATATAGTAAGAATATAAGATGAAATAATATGTTTGTAATGTCAAACAAAAATTTCAAATCTAGATGAAACTTACAGACAATATCAATTATCATTCTATCAAGTAATATACTAATATGTCACCCCAAACGATGAAATGGCCTCAAAGTTAGATCATCGACCAAATCATTCCACTATTAGTATAAAAAACTAATCACGAAAAGCCTCCATTAATCAATCTCGCTCAATTTTATCATTGCATCATATCACATCCGCCACTAACATAAAATATTAAAGCACAAAAGCAAAAAAAAAATATAATGTGATGCTACATACCTACATAAAAGAAAATAGTCTCCAAAAATATATACAAACCAGATAGTCACATAAAAATGATCAAAATCTTGGTAGAAAAGTCTCCAAAATAAAGAGAGCATAACGAAATGATATCACCGATTTTCATATTTCGATCTGGATAAACTTTCGTACATTTATAACCAAGTTCTCTTCCACAAGAACATCAAACTGAAATTGCAATAGATTAAAATGAAACTCATATATGAATAGAAGAGACTAGAGAGAATTGTACTATAAAATAAAAAAGTAAGATAATTTTACCAATGGATCTTTGATGATTTATATGCAAACGAATCCAAGTTTCCACTACACACTAAAGCATCTAATGTTCTTGGTGAAATTGAACTCTATAATCACTTAGTACACGCCACCAAAGACTAAAAGTCGATTCAAGCAACGGTTACCGGATGGTAAAAATATCTTTGGCCATCTTTGAGAGAGTCTTATATTTCATAGCGATATTTTTCACCATTCCAAAATGTCAAATTCTAAATACATTTCACACATGCTTCATCAAGGTATATCTCCATATCGACTGTGGTACTAAGAGGCCAAGAGAATCTATGAAGTCATACAAACCCCCAATCATCATCATGTGAAGCATTACCACCTTCAATTGTGTTTCTTTCTGATTGAGAGGTGGAAGCAGAAGCTTTGCCCGTGCATATCAACAGAGTAATAAGAGTATAGCTCAAAAGTTTTGTTTTACGGTTCTTCTTCTCATTCACAATGTGAACATCATAAATTTGTAGTAGTAATTGATAGCAAAAGTTTCATTCTAGGATCTAAAATGCAAGCAATCAAAATAACAATGAACACTCTCCAAGATTATCAAATTTAATCTTCATGCTACTTGCCATGTTTGAAATAAAAACAAGACTAGATGAGCATTCTCGATCCAATATTCTCTTGATCAACTAGATTGGGAAGCAATCTATTCGAGTAGGATGAACTAAAAAAATATTCAAGAATGCGAAAAATCAAGCATCTCTTACTTTCTCAAAATTAACCCAATCTTCTTGAGAGGGCAACCATATATAATTCGCACGCAGCATATTCGTGAAACACATTCTTATAATAAAAAAGTAGACTCTAACATCTTGTATATGGAGTTCCAAAAGTTGGCACATCAATGCAAAGTGCCTTTGATGTGGATAAGCCAACTGCCTTGCTATCTCTCCAAATTTATGTATAACTGAGATCTTTTATAAATAAAATAGACTCTTACCCTTTCATTGAACCGATTTCTTTCACCCATCCCGCACCATTAAGTTTAAAATATGAGCACATCGAACATGAAAGAAATCACCCATCAATAGAAAACCAGATCTTCTAATGAATAAAGCTTTCAAATTTCTGACTGCTACATCATTAGATGATGCATTGTCCAAAGTTATGGTACTAACTTTGTTTGTAGACCCCATTGCAACAAACTTTCAAAATTGCCTAAATCACACTATGACGAGGATCCAAATCTGAAACTAATTATCCTAGATTGTAATTTCCAATCGTAACTAATGACAGAAGACACATATAACCAATTGTTTGATTTGATGTCCAAATCAGTAATCAAACTCTCTCAACAACTTTCAAACTTTTTTCAACTTATCTTTTCGCCTTCATAAACTTTCATACACTCCTCTTGATGCCAAATCTTGAAATTTTATGATAATTTGGATTCATCGATTTCATGAATATTGAATCATAAATGTTCAACTATCATAAATAGATATTCATGAACAATAATCATCTTAGCCACAATATTCTTTATTCTAGAATGATCATAGGCGCATCTAAAACACATAAACTAGATATAAACTCTAAATCCTCGCTATGGATCAAATAGTTTTGCTTCTTCCTTGTTATCAACCTTGCTATAGTGATTTGATTTGAAGTGTCTACTTAAGAGATGTGGTTCCGCTTTTGTTTCACATATGATTTGACACAATAATTACATTTAAACTTCGCACATTTTCCCTTTCTTAATTTCACAAGTGTTGCCAAACTTTATCGTTGTCTTTACCCTTGATCTTAACGCCAAGCTATTTCACCCACACTCTCATTTTGAGTTGTTGCATTATCATCAATAGTAGGCTTGATTCACTTGAAAACTAATAGATTTACTTTGAGAAGGACTTGCCATTGTGTCTATAAGAAATGAAACAAAAGCATGCATAGAATCACTCTAAAACATAAATACCTGATCAACTATTAATTTGAACAACAAATCATGGACCAATTAATTAAAGACTAGATTAGAAGAAAGATCAAAACCAACCAAGAAATCTGCTTAAAGACTGGATTATACATAAAAGATCCCCATATATTTACAACCAAGAAATCTGCATCTATCAACATCTACCAACAATCAACAGAACAACCAAGTTACCAAAGCGGGAAAGGCATGTGAACATCATAACATGTCCCATAAATGCACAACAACACCAGAAATAAGTAAACAACCTTTATAGCACCAAATAACCTCCAGCATGAGGCAACAAAGAATCAAAGCCAAGTACCTACTATAGCAGGAACGACATTCAAGAGGTAGAGATGTGCCCAATAGTGAAACAAATACAATTAGAAATGAAATAATGGCCAATGTGGAAGTATTTCTAATCAATTATAACATTAAGTCGAAAAAGACAGATAATGGCAAAGCCACAAGAGAGTAATGAGGGCATTGGCAAACCGGTTACAATATTGAAGTTACAAAATAGGTAATGAGATCAAAAATAACATCATCCGCAACTGCAAGTTTGCAACTGCCACAACATTCAACAGTAAATACAAAACCAGACGGGCCAGAACCAAAACAACCCCAACGCCAACATGCTAACCTAAAATAGTGAAATAACAGACAAACCCCGAAATTGCAAGTACCCCAACCAAAAAAAAAAATATAGATATGCATGAATGATTAAAGAACCAAAACATCCCCAAATCCAATAGGTGAACCTCAAATAATGGAATAACAGAAACAATTAAAATAACTAACAACATGATTCCATGAAATACTTACAGAATCAGGAAATGAAACAAAATCAGAAAGCATTTCTGGAGCAAGGAAGGAAACCAAGCACACACAGTGATATAGACCGACCACTGATTGACGGTCGACGATATCCTCGAAGCAATGCAAAAGACGCCGAGTTAGAAGCTGGGCACACGGAGAAGTGAGAAGAGGAGAACCGGAGAAGAGAACCAGAAGTGAGAAGTGAGAAGAGTCGTGGACCTTCGGTCGAGTCGACGATTAGAATAGGATTTTAGATCGCTAATTAATCGGACTGTCTGATCGCTCACTCGCTCGCTCGATCCGCCATGAGCGCGAACAGCCATCCTCAAAGTCGCTTGAAATAAATTCGAGCCACATTCTTGAAAATTGCTGCTTGCTTCGAGTCGATCTCATTCGAGCATTCGAGTTGACTTTCGAGCAGTCAGATCTTCGAAGCTAATTTCTCGCCTATCTGTAGAAACCGTAAATTAATTTCGCCAAATTCATACTCTATCAATGTAAACATCAATCATATATATAAAACTTCAAAAATCTATAACTTTAGCAAGCGTCGCAGATCAACCAACAACCATCATTAGGAACATCGCTTAGAATGTTCACAAGGCCACAAGGTCGCCATAAAATAGAAAATACCAATCAACTTATAGCAAAGCTTACACCTTATGACACAGATAAAATATTAATATTGGCTCAAGCTTTGATTAAAAAATTATTCATCACATAGTAGCTTCCATCAACTCTAAAAGAAAGGGCAACAAACATTACATTAAAGATCCAAATTCTATAAATTACTTACCATCACAAACACATAGCAATAGAACTTCAACTTAATGGCTGCCAATAATACTTAGAGAGAAGGGCTACTACAAATTAAGCTTCACATAATAGCCACCATCAACTCTAAAAGAAAGGGCAACAAACATTACATTGAAGATCCAAATTCTATAGTAAGTACCATCACAAATGCATTTTAATGGACCTCAACATAATGGCTACCAGCAATACTTAAAGAGAAGGGCAACTACTACTATAGTGCATATCATTCATTAAAACAATCACTCGCAAATAGAATCTGGAATATCATCATTGCTTTGCCAATACTGACCAATACTATTTCAAGCTTCAAAGAATTATGTAAATGTGCATAAATAAGCATCTAGCTAATAGAAATTTATAAAATTTAATGCATAATATGAACCAGACTTGAAAGGTGAAGGTTATGCTAAATAGTAGCACCATCTTTACTCCTTGTAAGCTTATGCTATAGCATAAACTCGGATGAAACATTACCTTTTCAATAAATAATTTCGTTGATATGAAAAAACATGTAATAATCTTATAACATTCAAGACTTCATAAAGAGTTCAAGAAAAAAAGATAATAATACATCAAACTAGTTCAAAATCGAGTTTCATTTCAAAGTACCAAACATTGAATCCATAACATTTCAAGGTAAAAGAACTTCTTTCATCTCCTCTTTTCCCTGTACAACATAATTTATATAAATATTAATGTCAAAATAGTTAAATTTGTAATGCAGAGTAAAGTAAAATAAGCCACTAACCTTTGCATTTCTTTTAATTCCATAGAAACTTTGATACCAGTCACTCTCGCATAATAAATATTGAACTATGTCTGTCCCTAAAGAAGCACGATATTGATCAATGACTCTACCACCCACACTAAAAGTTAATTCTGAAGTAACTGTTGTTATTGGAATAGAAAGTACATCAGATGTCTTCCTTGATAAAATACAGTATTTCACATTGTTTGCCTTCCACCAACCTAAGCAATCAAAGTTATTTGAGTTCTCACCAATGACAACCCCATCATCCAAATAAACCTCAAGCTCAAATTTAATAGTTTGAGTAGTGTAATCTGTTATGATGTAAGTCTCATACTTTCTCTTTCTATATACTGGCCTCCCTTTAAAATTAGAAGCACTTCCTGAATCACAACTTGATTCACCTTCTAGCAACCTTGTCTTCCATTGTTAGCTCTATAATCCTCAACATACTCATTATAAAGTTCATATAAATTTTGGCGTACCTCATCAATGTGCATCTGTGCAATTTCTTCAGAGTATATAGAGTTGAATGCAAAATTTATCATCTTCATTTTATTTCGGGGGTCTAAAATAGCACCTACTGATATTAAAAGATTACAACTTCCCAAATACTTATCAAATTTCCCTTTTATTTGAATTGTCATTTTCTTAACATGTGGGTTCCCACTAAGAGAATTATCATCCAACATCTCTTTGATCCCCCATAATTCTGACAAAAATAAGTTGGAGGTGGGATATTCAAACCTATCATAAATATAATTAAAAAAATAAATTAATTTAATTGACTATAAAGCAAATGAATTGCGAGTAATTTGAAAATTTTCAAGGTTAGAAGTAAACCTGATATCAATTTCGCGGTTGACTAAACGCTCAAGAAAAGAACAAACAACCTCTAATTTTGCCCAATCTTCTTAACTTGGATATAAAGTGTAACACATATCTCTATCATGAAACCTTGGAAATACCTCCTTGAACTCTAGTGCAGAAGATAACATTGCATAAGTAGCATTCCATCTAGTGACACAATCTATAATCAATTACTTTTTTGGTAAATGCAACTGTTGAGCTATCTAGCTGAATATTACTAATCGATGCTACAAAGTGGTCACATATTTCACACTATCTTTAACTAAACCAATTGTACTTTTAATTTCAAAAATCCATCTTGAACTAACAAATTCAAGATATGTCCACAACAACGCACATGAAAAATTCTTCCACCAAGAGGAAGTTTCTTATGGAACTCTAAACTTGCTTTCAACATATTCACCGCCAATGTATTATATGTTGTATTATCCACTGTTATTGTTGCAACTTTATTTTCAATGCCCCAATCCTTTAAGCACTTATACAATATGTCATGTATGTTTGTTGCTCTATGAGGCGGGGGCACATCAACAAAGTTAAGCACTCTTTTTTGCAAATTCTAATCAGCATCTACAAAATGATATATCAAGACCATATAATGTATATATTGACCAGATTTCCATAGATCAGTTGTGACACTAACTCTATTGACGATATCTGATAAGTATTTCAATTTTTTTCCCCAATTTCATAGCTCGCTACACAATCATTTTTTACTATACTTCGTGGTATCCTTTCATAATGTGGACTAGAAGCTTTCATGATAATATTAAACATCTCATATTCTACAAATTTAAATGGCAACTCATGTACCATTATCATATAAGAAATTAATTCTCTTATCCTAGCATGATCATATCTCCAATTAACAACACTACAAGCACTAACATATTCAATGGTACCTGCAATCATAGATAGTTGAATTGAAATATTAAGTTGCCCTTCAGGCTGCACTATCCTCCTATCATAATGAAGTAAATGTCACTTATATTATGTAGTAGCACCACCTTTGCTCTTTGTAAGCTTATGCTTATAATGATTACACTGTACCCTCTCAGTTCCATCATTGAGTTTGATCAAAGTAAAATCATTCCATACTGATGATGTTTTTCTTCTTACTTTTTTAGCAAAAGGATCAGCTTTCTCTATTTGACTCTCATCAATTGGAACAATTATGTTTCTCATAGCATCTCAACTCGCTAGTCGGAGGACCTTACACTAAACTCTCTCATAGGCACTTGAGGACTAACAATAGGTCATATAGTACTGACATCTTCCTTTGATTGACTAGAAGACATACCTTCAATATAAAAACTAATAAAAGATGAGCACGTAGAAAATGACATAGTAGTAAAAACAAATTAATTTCATCGAGCTTTATTTCAAAATGATACCTCAATTGAGATTTAAAAAAAAAATGTAACTTGCAAGTCTCACAAATCCAAGGGTAAAACAAAAAAAAATGTAACTTGCAAGTCTCATACTCAAAAGTATTTTCTAATCCAAGGGTAAAACAAAATAGAATTTTATGAAATGGGAAACAATATTGTAATCTTACTGTGATTTAAATGAAAATAGCCAATGTATAACTAAATGATAATACATCATGTTACCAATGCATAGGAATTAAGAACCTCTCAATTATGATTGATAAATAACCATTGATGATTAGATGAATGCAATTTTTTTTATGATCTCGACTATTCACAAAGGAAATAGATGAACATAAGTACATAACTTTTTGCAACCATATATACACCGGTCACACCCTTCACACCTCCCAATACTTCTTATATCAATACCATAAGATATTAAAGATAGCCAACATTTCAGAATTCACATTTCAGCACATAATTACATTAAAACTCATTTGGCAATTGAATCAACACTCCCTCTCCCTTTTAAAACATGTTCAGCTACTTTTTCCAACATCTCAGAAAAAAATAAACAACTGCAAGAGCCAATATATTAAGAGGATAATTTTAGGCCAAGATATAAATCACAACTGCAAGAGCCAAGATATAAATTACATTCCACTGATTCCATGGTATGATTTCCAGCCGAACATGCTTACATGCTTGCAAACAATAGAAAAATTGAAGTTGACAGCAAGAGCCAAGAAGAATAGACCACATTTTACCTCAAGATAATTGAATTAGAATTTAAAAAAAAAGAGATAAACTCAAAGTCTTAAACTGTCAAACATAAACTTAACATTGCCAAACAACATTGCTCCGAGCCTCCACGATTTGTCAAAACATTCAAAATTTATTTAGGGCATAACCCTAAACAATGACATAATAGAAATAAACTAATCAAACTTCTCCACAAATATTTTCCTCTCATTACTAAGAGTTCACGATAGTAAATGACACGACCATGATTCCCTCAATCAAATATTTCAGAGTTCATTTCCTCTCATTTGTCGAACTCCTACACAAATGTAAATCGAAAATAATAAATCACTTGCCTTGGCCACAATATATAGCACAATCGAACTCTATGAAGAATCCAAAATCTTTCTTTTCTGCGGCTCTATGCTCTAGGGTTTTCTTTGTAGGGAAGAATCATAGAGAAGAAGTATGAGTCGTAAGGGGAATTAGGAATAACCAAATAAGAGCCTTAGCCGCTTAGGGTTACATCTTTTACTTATCGTCGGTATCATTAGCTAATAGCTTCGTCCATCAAAAAACACTAGATTGAGCGGCGAGCGCCGAAGCTCCTTCATCGGCGTGATCGGTTCACTCACTCACTCAAGCCTCACGATCGGACTCAGACTCACTTATATGTAATCTTAAAATTAAAATTATGAAATTTTTATTACAATTTAAAGTGAAAAATTTTTTATTATATAATATTAAAATTAAAATTCATATAAATATAAATATATTTTAATTTAGTTAATGTTTACATTTTTTTTATAAATGTTAAATATTTTTCCTAAAATTACTCAACGAGCTTGTTCGCGAGTATGTTCATGAACATTAAACGATATACTGTTCACGATCATAATCGGCTTATCGAAGCTTCTTAAGTTCATGAACATTAAATGATATGATCATAATCATCGAGCTATGAGTTGTTCGAGCTTGTTCATTTACCAATCGAGTATTCACAAAAGTGTTGAGCTTGTTTGATTAATTAATCAAACGATCATGAACGATCTCTTATCGAGCCGAAGCTTGAGTAGCTTGTCGACGCTTCGGTTTCTTGCACCCTTCACATATATTTTATAAGCATAATTAAGCTTACGATATGAATTTTATGGGTTACGAATGGAGTGTTGCACAAATCAAAGCCAAATAAATGATTTCGATTGACAACTAATTTTGTCCATGCATTCAGAATGTCAAAATTAATTGAAATATATGTTTTGTATTATCCAACGACTGATTAATAGAAGAGAAATAAATATAATAAAGATATGTTTTCTATATATATATAAAATAAGATAAATAAAAATAAATTCAATCAATATAAAAGTTTAGAGTATATTTAATTTAATCAATTTATTATTATTATTATTATTTTAATTTACTTTAGGGTTTATTTTTATTATTTATTATCTTAATATATAAGTTTAGAGTTTAGTTTAGTTTAATTTAAGTTCAACATAATTCAATCAATTTAATTAATTTATAGGTATGTCATCATTATAATATCATAAATATTTTATAAATACTTTTTTTTTGTCATTGGTATATCTTGGATTTTATGCCACCACCTCACATGCATATGCGATCATGCATTTAACTTTTACGCGTCGACTTATGCAATGCGAACCACCATTTTAGATATTTTCAATTTTTTGAATATGCGTGAACAATCTATTTCGCAAGCAGATGTCACTTAGGCAATATCGATGGTCATCAAAGTGAATTTGGCTCAATCTTTGTGATGTTGACCTATAACTTTTCTTAGTTCATTCATTCAATTTATTTTGACGATGATTGGGATGAATAAGACATAATATGTGCTTGTTGCCTTTGTTGATTTTGCTATATCACATCTTGATATGAATGTGTAGGTCAACAAATGCCCCCAAACAAACATGATGCGCTCTTAAAATAGATCATATTTGTTGTCCCATTTTTGTTCTAATTTAGTGCCTTTTATATCTCCCATGATTGCTTGTACTTTGTTGACCTTACTTTTAGAGTGAGTTCCCAATCTCCTCATCATAGATCTAAGACTCTTATAGACACTAAGAGTTCCTTAGTCTTAAGACACTTCTAGTGATTAAGTGAATACTTAACCTAAGCCTAGAGAGTTAGAAGGGTTAGTCATAAGTGTAAGTTATGCCTTAGGGATTTAGGGAGGCTTGCCCATCCTTTGACCTGAACCCAACCTATGTTTACCTTCTCAAATCAAATGTCAAATTCAATACCAAATCCAAATCCAAATTCCAAATCAAATGATTGAAACCCATGATCAATTGCAAAATCAAAATCTTGCTTAAGCCCTATGATTTTATCTTGTGGACTTGGCCCTTAACCAAATTCAATTGATTTTCTCAAAGTTCAATTCAATCCCTCGATCATTTATCAATTTCAAGTCCAAACTTAATTCCAAATGATTGAAACCCTAGATCAAATTTAAACTCCCAAATCCTTCTTAAGTCTTATGATTGAATTTCATAGGCTTACCCAAATTTGTCTTCAAATCACTCCAAACTCAAGTGATTTTCTCATAAGTCATTTATATCTTCATTTATATTCACAAATATAAATGAAATATATATTCAAATAGCCAAAACTAAATCAAACTAAATCGATTTCCCTTCCAATCCCTATGGACCTACTTTCATGAGCTTAGCCAAATCCCATTCAAATCAACCCAAATTCAATTGTATTTCTTATAAACTAATTATTCCATCAATTATCTTCCCAAATATAAATGAAACCCACATTCCAATGACCAAAATTAAATCAAACTAAATCAATTTTCTTCTAAGCCCTATTGACCTACCTCCACGAGCTTAGTCAAAATTATCTTCAAATCACTTCAAATCCAATTAATTTTTGTATAAATCAATTATTCCACAAATTATATTTCCAAATATAAATCAAATCTACATTCAAATGACCACAACTATATCCAAAATCAAATCAAATCCCAATCTAAACCCTTTGAGCTAATTCCTCAGACTAAGCCAAATCTTATATAAATCAAGCCAAAATCAATTGATTTTCTCTTGAATAAATCATTCCTTCAATCATCTATCCAGATATAAATGAAACCTACAGTTATCAAGCCAAATTAAAATCAACCCAAGTCAAATTCAACATAACCCTTTTGACTTGAAATTTTTAAATAAACCAAAACCCATCATAGCCCAAATTGATTGCAGTTATATTTATATTTTAATCCTAAGCTCATATATAAATCCAACTAACCTTAATCAAACCAAAACCAAACCAATTGACCCATTTAGGTCCACTTAACCCAAAGTGTCCTAAAGAACTCATTTGAATCAAGTTCTAATCTAACCAAAATTGGATTAAACCAAGCCCATACAAATCTCATACCATGATCATTGATCACCCTAGGATGATCAATTGCCTTAAATTGGGTCAAACCAAGTCAACTTGGTCATTTGACCAAGTCAACCCTTAGCCATTATGAAACCTAAACTAGCAGAAATTCATCCTACACCCAATCAATTGAAAACATTGATTCACACAAACTCATAATCAATGATTGAGCATAGCTTGACCATCAATTGAGCTAAAGCAAACCTAATTGGCCATTTGACCCAAGTTGACCCAAAATGACCTAAAAGGTCAAAATAGGTCAAATCATGATCCAACCCAAATTGATTGCAACCAATGACTCAAGTTCATTCCAAATTGATTATTGAACTTTATCAAACTCATAATTGATCCCAATTTAGCCAATTGACCTAATTGACCAACTTAGCTCAAATTGACTTAAAGAGTCAAATTGGCTAAAATCCAAATCAAATCCAAATTGATTCAAACCAAAGTATACCATTTTCAATTAACCAATTGAACTTGAACCAACACTCAACCCAAGCCAATTTATCCAATTATAACTCATAATTAAAGTTTTAAATAATTCATAACCTCACATAAAGCCTAGGATATAATCAAGATAATTAAAAGATTTAGCAACCCTTTAGCTGAATGTTGCATGTTTAACATCATGCATTCATATTTTTTCACTCTTGCTAAGAGAGGGTTTTCATCCTTGCATGATAGGGGAAGACTTGACCTTTGAGGGTCTCCTCTATGGTGGAAAATACATCTTTCTCGCAGATTTAGCCCATAATCCATTTTTATCATGCATTTAGGCATAAGAAATCTCAAAGCCTTTATCAAAATGAAGTGTCAAAAATCAAATAAAATTTGAAAAGATTTACTTTTGTAGATTAAGTCATTACTCATACCACTCATGCTCTAGTCTCTTAGGGGCCGAGTTTAATGACTTTAGTCTCTTTTAAATTAATAACACCTTAATTATCTTGCAAAATCATAAGACTTGGCCACATGAATTTAAAATATATGAGGAGTTAGCTGGCTGCCACTCCAGGCGGTATAAGTCCAGCAATCGAGTGGTTTACTTTCTCTTATGGAGGTGAACCTTATACTCATTTTTGCTTAGATTTAGGTCATGCTTTAGCTCTTGCTAAAGCTCCCTAGATTTAGGATCCGAGGTTACTATTTTCTTCTAGCTACAAGCATAAATCCTTACCTCTTAGGCATTTCGCTAACCTTGTGTTGTTGGATTATAAGCCCTAGTAATCTAATAAAATTTCAACTCTAACAAAATAATTCTCCTCACCTTCAAAATTATAAAGCCCGATCATAAGATAGATTGAAATGCTCATTAGGCTTCCTTGTATCATGAGTATTACCTACCTTTTTTCCTTTGGTTTCCAAAATAAGTCTCTCCATTTGAACATTCCCACTTGATTTTCTAATATAATCAATTTATTGATAGTCTAGCCTTAAAATCTTTGGAGACAATAATTACCTACTTTAATCGAGAGTATTCCTAAGGAACTCACCTTCCTTAAGATGTAATTAACTGCGGAGGCTTGCTTCCATAGGAAACTTTAAAACTCGACTTAATATAAACTCTACTTTATTCATCCATACAAAGTAGGGGAAAAATCTCTGGTATATTTAAAGACCCATTATGCGTTAGGAGTCCTTATTAGGTGATTATGTCTATTGAAGGGTGATGTCTTTATCTTTTGAGATAATACATCATACCTCAATGTCATACCCAATCATTTTAATAGGTAACCCCTCAGATTTGCGTAGTGTCCCCCATATACATCCAAAAATAAACACCACAGATTTTTCTAGCGACTTCGCTGGGGATAGTTCCTCTCTCCATCTCTAGTAGGCAATTATTATCTCCAAACATTGATAGTGGACTTATATTTTATATAAAGTTTGAGACTATCTATCTTTTCGTTGGGACTTATCTTATTTCATCCTTAAGCAAAGCTTGCTAACATCCTTTAGGTTTTAGGACCTCACTCTATGTAGGTCTTGAAACCTCTATTGGGTCCCCCAATAGGTAAAAGATAAAATTAATTAATAATAGGAGATGACTAAAAATTTATAACCTCTTTACCACCAGCTTTGTGAGGCAAGGCTCATCTTATACTTAAGAAATAAACTACTTTTGCAAAATGACACTTTTCAAAAGCTCTTTTTCAAAATTCACATAACAAAAGATTCGCACAAAATTCATAAGAAGTTTTCAAAAAGCATAAAAATAACCAAATCTCATTTAACAATTCCTACAATTGTTACATGGAGGTTCTTTTCAAAATAAAAATAAAATAATTTTAAAATCTCTTTTTCAAAATAACATTTTTGAAAATAGCTATCTCCATTTCAACATACCTAGGTTTGTTGAATGAAGGATTCTATTTTCAAATGAAATCATGACATAACATTGAAACTCCACTTAGCATATTCCATATGTGCTAAAGTTGCAGTTCCCACTTTTCAAAAGCAAAAAATCACACACAAAATCAAGACATATTTGAACTCCATTTGAAATACCCAAATTTATCAAATGAG
The DNA here is from genome assembly GCA_021442155.1 of Cymbidium sinense. Classification (NCBI taxonomy): domain Eukaryota; kingdom Viridiplantae; phylum Streptophyta; class Magnoliopsida; order Asparagales; family Orchidaceae; genus Cymbidium; species Cymbidium sinense. The sequence goes on along the minus strand of CM038218.1, from coordinate 18,479,055 downwards.
AGTTCCCTTTCTTTTTGAAAAATTAAAACAAATTGAATTCTATTTAACCTACCAATATTTGTTAAGTAGAATTTCTCTTTTCCAAAGTCTTGAAAATCAAAACATATTTGGACTCCATTTAACATACCCAAATTTGTCAAATGAGAATCCCATTTTCAAAAATCAAAAATAAATTGAACTCTATTTAACATATCTAAATTTGTTAAATAGATTTCCCCTTTTCAAAATCATAACACATTTGAACTCTATTTGACATACCATATTTGTCAAATAAGAGTTACCCTCTTTTTCAAAAAGAGGAATCAAATCAACATATATCAAACATATTTGGCCTCTACTTAACATACATAAATTTGTTAAGTAAGAGCCCCATTTTCAAATTAAATCAATATATATCACACAAATAATAAACAATCATCACAAGAAAAGATGTTTTCATAAAATTTTAAAACATATAATCAAAACCTTTTAGCATACCTAAATTTTCTAAGTAAAAGTTTTCTAAATCAAATTTTCAAACAAAATATACAACATATATATATATATATATATATATATATATATATATCAAGTCTCTCCAAATATTTGAACCCCGCTCAACATACTTAAATTTGTGGAGTATGGGTTCTAAATCAAAATCATATGGAAAAGTCTCTCCTCCAAATATAAAAAAAATCTCCAAAATTCAATGAACCCCATTTAGCATACTTAAATTTGATAACCGTGGGTTCAAATTCCAAATATGATATAGAAGTCAATGATTGAAGACAAATATCAAAGCAAGGGTCTGACTCAATTATGTTTCAACAAATGCAGTGATTTCAGCACAACCAGTCTTCTCAGCCTTTAGTCAATATAGTTACTATAGCTTCTGGCAAGTTCATCTTTTCCTTTCTGTCAGGTGTGGATCTGGCCTTGGATCAGGCCATACATGACCTAACCACCACTCGTTTGATTCAATTTGATCATGGCCGGTGGAGTTACTTCGGTAGCTCTGTAGCGGAGGAGGTGGTAGGATAGATGCCACTTCTCCGCTTTGATATTCCGTCTGATCAAGATTTTCCCTCACTGAAGAGGAAGGTTATCATGGTTCCCACACTCTGATCAGTATCAATGTTAGTACTAGCTTCTTCAGCAAAGATCCAATTAGTTGCCCCTATCATAGCTCCAGTGAGGGCTATTACCTCCTCTTTGGACGATTAAGTAGCACCATGAGCGAGCAGCCAGGGAGATCGATGCTACCTCCCACATCATTGAGGAGGGTTATCCTCACAAGACCTCTCCACTCTTGAGTGGCAGTAGGTTTCACCCCATCTCAGCCTCAGATGGAGAGGAGGACTGCAAGAGGATCACTGCATCACCTCCACCACTAGCACACTTTGAGGTACAGGTTAGGGTGTGTAGGTGGCCCTATGCCGGTCTAAGGATAGTTCTTCGCTAGGTTGGCAGAACCATCATACACTCAAAGTCAGGAGCATTATTTGATTTGAGGTCTGTGATTCCCATGAGTGTCAGTGAATAGATCTATACAGAGAGAGTCACCAAGGCTCGAGTATCATCCCAAGTGGGCAAGAAGGAGAGATGGAGGTATGCTAGACAGTCGGTGACCTCTGCTTTGATGGACTTCCTTGATCGTTGCCCTCTCAGGGCTGATCATTCAGATAATATTATTCTCACGAGCACAGTTCGATGTTGAAGAAGATATCTAGCTAAGAGTCAGTCGGTGTCTTTGCCATCACTCTGCTCCACTCACTGTCCACCATCACCTATTCAGCTTACAACATCTACTACCCCCGCCAAGCTCCAAAAGCCCCCATCTAGGGAAAGACCATCTCCACTGGTGATTCGGCTATGGCCCAAGGATCTCACTATATCCATCTCACCTATTGAGATTACGTCGAGCTCCCTTGCTTGACCTTCTACCTCAGCCGCGGCTAGGAAGGAGTGGTGACCCAAAAGTGTCATGGTCACACCACCTCCACCGAAGACAAAGGGAGAGAGGGGAAGGGACACAGACATAATCCCCAAGATAGTTGATCCTCCCAATGAGGGAGTCCTATCAATAGGCAGTATCCAGTGCATAGAGTCAGATGAGCATAGTCCTACTGAGTCATCGGTGTGTTTGTCTTGAACGTAGGCAGATCATCTAGATGACATTTTAAAAAACTACTTTGCTGAGAAGAAACAACTTCTTGGGAGTGATCATTCTGATCTGGAGAAGGGTAGAGTCCGCTTTGATCCTGATGAAGATGAAATATTGGACGACACAGTCGAGGTCCACATGGTCGACACATGAGGGTTCTTATAGCAGGATCAACATAGCCAAGAAGGTGTCATACTCAAAGAAGTTGACACTTCTCATTTGACTCAACACCTTCTCCAATAGCTCAGGCAAAAGGATGATCATATAGACAGGATGGAGAAGAAGGTAGAGGAGTTGATGGTAGTGGTCCTAGCATTGCAGAACTCAGCCGCAGTTTCACAACCTTATCCTATGGTAGCCGACCGGCCAGAGTTGGTGCATAACTTAGACCATCCTAGGTGCACTCCAGCAGATGATGATGCTGGTAGCTTAAATAGGAAGGTCATAGATGGCACCTCCATGCATGAAATGGATATTAAGCATATGGTGGAACAACAGGTGTGGGAAGCAATGGCGCAAGCTAGAGGGAGCTCATCTATTCCAAAGGGTAGACCATACCCAGAGGAATTCGATGTTGTTCAATACCCCAAGGGTTTTATGCCGCCTTCATTCAAGATCGTTGATGGTAGTGGGAACCCCGATAGAATATTGCACATTTTAGGGTCAGCTATTGCAACGTCGGTGGCAGTGACACACTCATATTTAGAACTTTTGTCAGTAACTTAGCATGGGTTGCATTTGATTGGTACGCCAAACTTTCCAATAATTCGGTGAAGACTTTTGCTGAGTTGGAGCACCTCTTCATCAAGAGGTTTACTAGAGCTCAGCAGAGAGTGACTGTAGGCTACCACATTGTAGCAAAGCAAAATCTCAAATGAGTCTCTTGTTGCTTATATTCTCAGGTGGCATAATTTGAGCATGAAATATGAGCCGCAACTATCCGAGCAGCATGCCATTGAGATTCTTCTTAAGAATATCCATGGCCTGGTCACCTTCATGCTTAAGGGATTTACCATCAAGACATTTAACAAACTAATCAACAAGGAGGCTAGCTTATAAGAGGAAGCCAAATAGTTACCATTCCCTGACCAATCATCTCAGCCCAAGCCATATAAGGTGTTCAAGAAGAAGCCAGGGATAATTATGTCAGTGGATAGAGGAAAGCATCCAGCCAGAGTTCAGTATGAGAGACCCTGAGCTCAGCAGCCTCATTTTTCACCTCCTCTACCACCACCTAGGCTATCATACCAGCTGACACAATAGCCATTTCCACCACCTCAGCAGTCTACCCAGCAACAGTACTCATATCCACTGCTAGGTAACCACTACCCACCTATTCTTGCCGATAGATTGAATAAGTGATATTCATTCAAGAGAGAGATAGTTAGAAAAGTCTTTAAAACTATCTTAAAGAAACCTGACTTTCAATTACCAAAGCTAAAGAGACTAGAGAAAGTGGGCAAGAGCAATGATCTTAACTATTGCGCCTACCACTGTATGATCAGCAATGTCTTAGAGGATTATATCACTTTAAAGGCTAGATTAAGCATAGATATAAGTCAGGCATTGTAGTTATCCCCAAGGAATACTTATTAGAACAACCATCCAGTTTTATCAGGGTAATTCTTGGAGATACTTGTGATCTTCTTAAGATAAAAGAAGGTTGGGATATTGCCTTATCCCGAACCTCTAAAAAAGTTATTTCTAAGGTCAAGAGACTATCCTTATAGGTGCTTGAGGTAGCTTAAACCTCTAACATCAAGGAAGGTTTGCAAGTTGCTAAAGATAACTAGAAAAAGGTGACAGCCCAACAGGTCACCATACTTGCCTGGAATAGTCCAGTAGTCAACCATCTGAGTCTAGCACTCCATCCACCGTTGTAGCTATCTCTTCTTCCTCTGCTAGTTTCTCTTCTACCAGCAGGAGCATTGTATCAACAGACAAGGGCATTAAATCCCTTACCCCACTTAGTTTATTTGATTTCTATCATGTACCTCCACCCAAAAAGAAATCAATGAAGAAAGTAGATTTTGCTTACATCTTGTCCACTTCTGATACTCTTGATTTTAATCTTGCTGAAAACTCTCCAAGTCTAGAAAATAATAGCTATAGTAATTATGATCCTTTTTCTTCTAATTTAGAATCAGACTTTCCTTTTCTGAATCAATCGAGTTCATCTCTTGAGATTGACTTAGAGTCAATAGACTCTGAGGATCCCATAGGAGAAGCTGTAGGTATGCCCGATGAGAAGATAGAACTTTCCATGAGTTCATAATTCCATGAAGTCACTGAAGTTAACCTACATAGTGGCAAAGTGCTATGTCCTAGGGTAGCACCTCAGGATAAGGAAAAAAAAGTTATTGGTTCAAGTGAGCAGATAGCCCCTCCACAGGATGCTCTGCCTATGGATATGCTTGTGGAGGATCAAGTCATAGTTGATTATAATGTCCTAACTTATATTAGAAAGTTTCCAATAAAGTAAAGCATATATGATGCCCTTGTCTTATCCAAAGAGATGAGGGAATCACTAATCAAGGTTCTCCTTGATCCATAGATATGTTTAGTTCAACTGATCACTACTAAAGAGGAGGCACACCACTCGAAGGATATTCTAGGTGTTACATTCAATGATGAAGACCTACTTCTAGGGATGATCGAGCACAATTGCCCTCTTTACATTATAGTGAATGTTGGCAGATATAAGCTATCAAGAGTTCTGGTTGACCAAGGTGCATCAGTCAATATTATGAGTCAAAGAACCCTAACCTACTTGAGGATCGACATCTCCAAACTCTAAAAGAAAAAGATGTGTTGAGAGGATTCAATGAACAAGATGAGAGGGCCTTAGGCTCCATAGTGTTGCCATTGGAGATAGATGATTGGAAGACTGGAGCCAAGTTTCACATCATAGACTCATATACATATTTTAATACTTTGCTTAGGAGACTGTGGATACATGAAGACAACACGTTCCATCCTCTACACATTATTGCATGAAGTTCATGAGAAGTGGGATTGAGTACTGCGTCAAAGGAGATCTCAAACCATTCATAATTCATGAGGTCAGGATATATGAAGATGCGGCCTATTTCCTTCTGCAAAACCAACAAGTCTATTCTCGTGAACTTAGTCAAGTTCCCCATGAGGGACAAAAAGAAAGAAAAGAAAAAGAAAAATAAATAGAATAAGAAAATAAAAAAAGAGAAATAAAAAGAAAATAAAGGGGAGTGAGACATGGACTCAGGGGAAGATATAGATCCTGACATTAGATTGCACCCAAAGTTTGTCACTCTATTCGAACATATGGGTAAGATGACTCGACCTCCACCTGACAGAGAAAGAAGACAGTTCAGAGGCAACCCCTGAGGTGGAAAGCCTCCCTATTGGCCACCCAATAAGAGGTATGTTCAAGCCACTAGGAGTATACCTACTATCCATATAGACTTAAAAAATCTAGTTTAGAGGATGAGTCTTATGTGATTAGCACACCGACTCTTCTCAAGTAGATCCCTTTGAGGTGACACTTGGTGATAAAGACGGGCTTCAAGGCAAAGCATAAATGTATCCAAGTCTGTATGTGAAATAGTCAGGCATCAATTGGGAACCTTAGCTCTAACCTCACTTTCCTTAGAAAAAGTTAAGGGTTTCATAGTTAAGGAAGCCCCTAAGTCATCCACAGATGTGAAGACTCAGAGATTCTTTCTAGGAGCATCATCCTTAAGTCAAAAAGTTGATGTAGAACTTGAGGATGATTCATATAAAGATTTAATTGAATTACCTTTTGTTTGGTACTTGCTAGGTGTTCTAAACTTAGCCAAGAAAGGGTTAATCCCATATACATGGTCAATGCATAGGTCAAACTATTTCAAAAGAATATAGAAGAATAAATGCAAAAGTTCTCAATCAAGACTAGGACTAGGATTCGGTAGGTCCAGTCGATGATGAAGATTATTGATTAGTCATTACCAATCATTTGGTATCTGATAGGTTCTTTTCAAATCATGCTAACTCATATAAGGAGGTGTGTTTAGAAACTTTAGATGCTTTAGATAATTTAAAGTCAAAGATGCATTACTAGAGTTTAAAGAGGAGATTATAACAACCATCTACTAGCTCAAAGAAATCAACTTAGAGGCTAAAGACAATCCACGTCCGACATACATCAGTTCTTTATTAAATCATACTGAAACCAATGACTTAGTTAGGCTATTAATTGAGTTTAAAGACTACTTCACATAGAGTTATGAAAAGATGCTCAATTTATCTCTTGACATAGTAGCCCATAAACTAGTAATAGAGCCTAATGTTAACCCTATCAAGCAAGCTCCTAGCTGCATGCGATTAGACATTGAACATCAAGTCATTTATGAAGTAAAGAAATTGATTAATGCTAGCTTCATTAGAGAAGAAAAATACTTTACCTAGTTGGCCAGTGTCATTCTAGTTAAGAAGAAGAATGACCAAATTTGCTTATCCATTGATTTTAGGGATCTTAATAAGGCATGTCCAAAAGACAAATTTCCATTACCAATACTAGAATTGATGGTGGACATGGCCTCATCTCATGCATTCTTCTCTTTCATGGATGGCTCATTTGAATATAACCAAATAAAGATGGCCCTTGAAGATGAAAGAAATACTATTTTTTGAACCCCGATGACAATCTTTTGCTATAGGGTCATGCCTTTCATCCTTAAAAATGCCAGTGCTACTTACCAGCAGGTCATGACTCGAATCTTCGACAAACTCATTCATCATAAAGTAAAATGTTATGTTGATGATCTCGTAGTCAAAAGTAAAGAAAAGGAAGACCATTTCCTTGACTTGAGAGTAGTTTTCAAATGGATAAGACAATTTAACCACAAAATGAACCCCCTGAAGTATTCTTTCAGAGTAGCTTTAGGGAAATTCCTTGGGTTTATTTTACAACACTGGGAAATTGAAATATCTAGAGAGATCAAAGTGATATTAAAAATGCATCCCCTAAATGTTTAACTCAACTCAGATCATTTTAAGGGTGGTTGCTATATCTAAGATGCTTCATTTCCAACCTATCAGGAAGATGCCAGCCATTCTCAATACTTGTCAAAAAGGATGCCAAGTTCAAGTGGGATGATAAGTGTTATCATGCCTTCGAAATCATCAAGCACAACCTGATGACACTGCCATTTCTAGCAGACCCTATCCTGGGTAAACCATTGTTCCTTAATATTCTTGTGTTAGATGACTCCCTTGGTGCTTTGTTGGCTCAAGACAATGACGAAGGGAAGAAGAACACACTCAACTATCTCAACCGTCATCTAATCCCTGTGGAGGAAAATTATCCATCCATTGAAAATCATTTCCTAGCTTTAATCTTTGCATCCCAAAAGCTACGACATTACATGCTTTCTCATAAGGTGAACTTGATCAATAGGATCAATCCACTACAATATCTCATGACACGACCGATGTTTTTTGGATGGTTGGCACGTTGGTCTATGATTTTATCATGATTTGACATTACTTTTGTACCCCTCTATGCGGTGAAAGGACAAGCACTAGCAGACTTCTTAGCAGCATACCTGCTTCCTATTGACTCTCCGCTTAGTGATGATCTCCCCGGTGAACAAATCATGAACTTAGGAGACACTAGAATTTGCCACTAGGAGATGCATTTTGATGGTACAAATTTTCTCAAATGGGAGAAGAACCACGATCTACTATCCCAAGAAAGGCAGGGATAAGAATAGTTCTCCTAACTCTGGACCACGATGTGATGAGAATCTCATATCATCTGTCCAATCCATGCACCAATAATGAAGTTGAATATGAGACTTTAATTGCTAGTCTGGAGTTAGTCGTTACTCTAAGCATCCAAAATATCAACATCTTTGGGGATACTTAGTTAGTCATTAACCAAATTGCTAACTCCTACAAGGTTCTAAAGCCTAAGCTCCATTACTACCACAAGTACACTATGGAGTTGTTGGCCTAAATCCCAAAGGTTACCATTTACAAGATTCCTCAAGGAGAAAACATTATAGTAGATGCTTTAGCCAAACTTGCCAAGGAGTTGGCATGTTCGAAAGATGAGTCCATACTAATAAGGGTCTGTGGTGTTTATTTTTGATTATATGTATGGGGGACACCACACAGATCTGAGAGTGTACTTATTGAGGTGATTGGTTACCACATCAAGGAATGGTACACTATCTCGAAAGATAGAAATCACCACCTTACAATGGAATTAATCACATAATAAGGACTCCTAAGGCATGATAGATCATCAAATATACCAGAGATTTTTTCCCTACTTTATATGGATGAATAAAGTAGGGTTTATTTAAACCATGTTCTAAAGTTCTCTATAGGGGCAAGCCCCCATAGTTAATTACATCCTAAGAAAGGTGAATTCCTTAGGAATACTCTCGATTAAAGTAGACAATTATTGTCTCCAAAGATTTCAAAGATAGGACTATCAATAAATTGGCTATGTTTGGAAAATCAATCGTGATGGATCAAAAAGGAGAGACTTATTATCAAAGCTAAAGGAAGATTAGTAAAAAATTCTCATGATACTAGAAAACTTAATAAGCATTCTAGCTTATCCTATGGTTGGGCTTTATATATTTGAAATTGAAGAGAATTATATATTTGAGTTAAGATTTATTAGAAGGCTAGGACTTATAATCCCACAATAGTAGATTGCAGAAATACATAAGATATGAGGACTTATGCTTGTAGCCTGATGGGAAATAGCAACCTCAAATTCTAAATCTAGAGAGCCTTAGCGAGAGCCAAAGCACATTCTAAATCTAAGCAAAGATGGGTACATGATTTACCTCCATAAGAGAGGATAAACCACCTGAGTGCTGGGCTTATAATCGCTTGGCGTGGTAGCCAACTAACTCCTCCTACACTTTAAAACTATGTGGTAAAGTCATATGATTTGTAAGATGGTTAGGTTGTTATTTTTAGAAAGAAAACTAAGGTCCTTAAACCCAGTCCATAAGACGCTAGAGCATGAGTGGTATGAGTAATCACTTAGTCTAATGCAAATTTTATCAAATTTTATTTGATTTTTGACTCTTTATTTTGAAAAAAGTCATTAGATTTTTATATGTCTAAATGCATGATGAAATAAGATTATTGGCTAAATCAGAGAGAAAGAGGTGTTTTTCATCACAGAGGAGACCCTCAAAGGTCAAGTCTTCCCCTATCGTGAAAGGATGGAAACCCTCTCTTTAAAAAAGTGAAATAAGATGATATGCATGATGTTAAGCATATAACATCTAGCTAAGGGGTTACTAAATCTTTTAATTATCTTGATTTAATTCCTAGGCTTTATGTGAGATTATGAGTTATTTAGAGAATTTAGTTATGAGTCGTAGTTGGGGAAAAAATTAATTTTTCCTAAGATCCTAATTGGATCCAGGCCACACATTAAATAACTATATGAATAAGAAAATAATAAGAGACATGCTATTTCTATTATGAAATTATAAATAAAATATCAAACAATTTAAAAACCTACATAAAAGAATAAAAGGCCGGCGCGATTGGGTACCATCATACAACCCAAGAAGAGAAATGGGTAGCCAAGATCTACCCTTATACAACCTCATCTATGAAAGAATAATTATAATTTTTACAAATGAATAAATGTTATGGGGGTCTTCATTCTTCATGTATCCTCTTCTTTCCTCCTTTGACTTGATTTGGATGTGTTTGCTTCAAAGGCATCATAGGGGCCTCCCAGGATAAAGCCTTCTAGCCATCACTCATCCTAATCCCCCATAACACTAATTCTAATTCTTAATGCAAAATTACATTAAAAATAAGAAAAGTAAATCTAACTACACATGCAAAGAAAATATTAGCTAAACACACCATACAACCCAAGTAGTTATATGAATAATTTAGACTTAACACCCTTTACATGGGTAACCAAGTTCACATTTCCTAACTTAGATCATGCTTATGGGTTAAGAAACTTGCAAAACATAGCATTTATATTTATTTTTAAGCATCCCTTAAGCACAATCTCCTGCAAAAAATATGATTAGGGTAATTATAGCCTAACATCTAGTCTACGAAGCATGCACCCTAACATCCAGTCTATAATAGTACATCATAAAACCAAACATACATCAAACCATGCACCACCCTAATATAAGGCTAAAAGTGGTGACTTAATCTAAGGTGTGTGTATTAAGGCTTTTGTGGTATTCCCTAACTAGGCTTTGTTATAATTTTCTAAGTAAGAAATGATTTAATTATAAAGGATGGTTTCACTTTAAGTGGCTTAATTGATTTATAAGTTTTACTTAATGTTTTCTTTTGTTCACTTGGTTTACACTTAACAACTAAGTATTATAAAGAGAAGAAAAGAGAGGATCAGCCTCTTTTATCCCTATCTGAAGTCACATCTAAAGCAAATTAATTAATTGAATTATCTTTAGTGAATGAATTATTACATATTTTAATTAGTCCTAGGTTTTGGTTCACTTTAAATAGTCTAATTCAATAAGAAAAACATCTTAAGATTAATTGGAGTTAATTACTATCACATAACACATGTTTGTTCATTTCTTTTCATCATATGTAGGATGCATATGACTAAGTCCTAAACATATCTATACATGCAATATATTTTTGGCACACTTAAATGCAGGATTTATAAATGAGTTTTTATAGAAAAGATGATTCTCATTCATTAGTGAAATACACATTAAAATGTATGAAAGTTCTAAAAAAGTACTTCGCCATTGTTTGACTAGGGGAACGAGGTAGGAACCTCCTTGGGGCTACTTAAAACCATGCATCCTCGGGTGTCTCAACTAGTTATACCTGTTATTCTTAAATAAATATGGATGTATAAATAATTATAATAATAGAGAATCATGCAAAAAATTGTATTTTTGTTTTGAATTATGCATATTGAATAAGGTGAGATTTTTCATTCATTAGCCAAATGCACACACAAACATACAAAAGTTATAAACAAGTATTTTGCCATTGTTTGATAAGAGGAATGAGGTAGGAACCTCATTGGGGCTACTTAAAGTTGTGCGTCTCTGATTTTCTAGACTAGATATTCCCACCATTCTTCAATACTCATGAGTGTACAAACAATCATAAGATTGGAAATCATACAAGAATTGTATTTTGATTTAACCATACATGTGAACTAGATTTCCATCTAAATTCTAACATGGATATACATAAGAATAAACCCAAACAAGTGTTGTGCCCTTTTTAAATGAACTATACACTTGTTAATATTCATTTCCTTATGTAAATTCATGAAAAGACAAAAAGAACTTCATATCACATGTTCTAAGTTGTAATCACATACAAGCTTATAAGTACTTATAATTATCATTACTCCATGTGTTATAGTTGATTTATATACTTTTAAAATAATTTTCTATTTCATAGTGATAATAGCCACATATATTTTTAATTATGTCAACACATGCAAATTTGACATAAAGGAAATCATTTATTTTAATTGATTTTTGAAAGAAATGAATGCATGACTAAAGTGGCATGCGGTATTTTAATATGATTGGAATGAAATAAAGAAACACAAGCATGTCATTTCATTCAATTCAACTAATTTCTAAGGATAATCATATTAAACAAGCTTATTTAAAATAAACCAAAGCTTCTTAAAATCACTTTTGATTTTATGTTTAACTTGATTTAAGAGAGATGTGAGAAAGAGGTGTTTACTAATCCTAGTTCCATTCCCCATATTTGTGAATTAATTTGATTTATAAGAAGCAATTAGATGATTTTTATGGATTGATTAAGTTCGTATGGATTAAATCAATTAATTAACCCCTACTTATGTTACCTTAAGATAATTGATTAAATAATTATGGGCTAATATGATATGCATATGAATTAAAAAGTAAATAGTAATGCTCCTATGAAATGAAAGGGGCCTAATGCAATTAGCTCATAATCATTTAATAATTAAGCTTAAGGAACCATTTTAATTACTTTCATTATTTTCTTACACATGCGAGCTAATCATAATTTTATTAAGCTTCTTTAGATTTTTGAACACCTAAAGCTCTACCCAAGATGGATTAAGGGAAAAATCAAATTTAATTAGACTTTTCAAATCAATTAAACCAATAATCCATTAATCCATCCCTCCTAAAAAGAGACTAACCAAAGTTAATAACTATCTTTAAATGAGATGGGCTTGAGGGAAAAGGTATGGAAAAAGGTCTCAACCTAATTCCATTAGCCATCCAATAGATTAAGCATGATTTAATATGATTTGAATTCCAATTTAGCAGATTAAGTTTTTAATTAGTTAATTAATTAATAATTAAGACTTTAGTTGAAAAGAGAGGGAAAATTAGAGAAAGGATTAGGAGGGAGGCTCCAATCCACTTTCCTAAGTCTCCTTTCTATTCAACAGTGATTAGGGAGTCCAGATAATTATTTAATCACTGTTCATATGCTAAATTATCCCTTAATGAAGTTAAGAGGGTAATTAGGGCATAATCAATCAATACTCTTAATTTAACAAGTCATAAATCCCCAAAAAATTAGGGGAGGCAGAAGTCATCCTCTCAAACATTCTCAAAAATTTTGGGATCAATCACTTGAGAGATTAGAGATTAATTAATCTAATTAAAATTTTAATTAAACTCTAATTAAGCTCTATTTATTGTTCAAAATCTATTGGAAATGTTTTTGTTAGATTCATCTCTAAAATTCCTTTAAAATAAGCCATTATTTGTATTTCTTGGAGTTTTCTACAATTAGTTATGAATTATGGAAGTTTTAGCCTAAAAATACATTAATTAACCTTAATTAAACCAAATCCCACTAGCGCCACATAGAGCGCTGATGCGACACACTTTCAACGCGGTGTCATGGGATTGGTTATATAAGTTGTCACATCCGCAAGCCGAGTTAGGCGGGCGAAGATTGATCCGTCATCTCTCGTGACGATGATCAAACTAAGGCATAAAGGGAGAAATCTCATTTGATATAATGTGATATGATCATAGCCATCAGTTCCAATCACACGGAATAGATGGCCCGTGGTCCTCCTTCCTGTGAGCTATGAATAATAACGTACGTCTGCCATGGATCATTTGATTCAAGCTCACCCAAGCTCAGATGAACTTCAAAACCAACCCACACCATCAAAGGAAGGAGATGAGCACATCCAATGGTCAAGATCGCATGTAAAGAAAATTTTCTTTGAAAAGGACCAACCACACTTAAGCTAGAGATCAATTTTCATGGAAATACCTCACCGGAGCTAAGACTGGTGGCTCGCATGCTTGAGGAAGCTTCACCTAGTTGAGGTGAGGCCCTCTTGATTAGCACGGGCCTTGATTTGGAGTGAATTGCTTTGGAGACCAAGATCCTCCTCCTTGGTGTTCAGCTTTGATCGAACTCACACTTGGAGTTGAATTGGATCTCAGGAAATGATTTAGGTGGCCTCAATGAGGTGTAGTGATGGTGTAAGAATGAGGAATTTGATTGAAGTGGGGTATTGGTGAAGTTGGGATTGAAGCTAGCCTCCCCTATTTTGGTTCCTCACGAGAAGAGAGAATGTTGAGAGTGGGATGCTTGGAATCACACTAGAACTCACAAGGAAGCTCAAAAATGTCTTTTGAATCTTGCACAAAATAAATTGGTGAAGTTCTCATTTGATTTGGGGGAGTATACCCCTTGATTGAGGATGGATGGCCTCCCATTTTTTGGTGACCACCACCGTCGGGAGGTGTCTCAATCGACTCCACGTGGCTCGATTGTGTTGGAGGAACTCATGGGAGGTGGCTCAAGGTATAATATGGGGAGATCTCTTGGCTTGGATCCATGGGGTGCTCGGCTTGCATAGGAGGTGAGTCAACTCATCTTCCCTTGGTCCATGGTCGACCTAGCTTAGTTTAGGTGGCTTAGGTGGCTTAGGTGCATCCTCATTTGGGAGTTGGATGACTGCCAAAGTGATGGGAGAGTGGACATTACTATTTATGGGGGGAATCTTAGTAAATAGGGCTTAAATAAAGGATTATGGCTTGGGTGGGGTCCACTTTACTTCTAGGATGACTTTGGGCTGACCTATTGTCAATTTGGATTGGGTTTGGTCAACCACCAATGTCACATGGGTTTGTTTTATGTGTTTTAGCTTTATTTAGTCAAATGAGTTCATGTTGTGTTGGGTTGACTAATTAGTCAAATTAGGTTAAACCAATGCTTGGTTTAGGTTCAAATGATGATTTGGAGAGTTTTAGTTCAAGTAGTTTTAATCAATTTGGCTTAGGTTTGATTTTGGCTCACTTGGGTTTATATAGGTCAAATGGGCTAAGTTGACTAATTTGACCAAATTGGGTTGGGTTAGGTGTTGGTTCAAGTTCAATTAGTTAATTGAAAATGATTGTGGGTTTTGGTTTGAATCAATTTAAGTTTAATTTGAATTTTGGCTAGTTTGACCTCTTAGGTCAATTTGTACTAGGTTGGGTCAAGTTGTCCAAATGATCAAATTGGGCTCAATTATGGATTTGGTCAAGTTCAATAATTAATTTGGAATGAACTTGGGCCATTGGTTATAATCATTTTAGGTTAGATTATGATTTGACCCATTTTTTCCTTTTAGGCCAATTTGGGTCAACTTGGGTCAAATGGCCAATTGAACTTGGTTTGGCTCAATTGAGGGTCAAGTCATGTTCATTCATTGATCATGAGTTGGTTTGAATCAGTTTGGGGTATGGTGGGTTTTGTCTTGTTTAGGTTTCATTTAAGCTAAAGGTTAACTTGGTCAAAAGACTAAGTTGACTTAGTTTGACCCAATTGAGGTGATTGATCATTCAAGGGTGATTGTTGATCATGATATGAGATTTGGATGGGCTTGGTTCAATCCAATTTAGGTTGAATTGTAACTTGGCTTGAAAATGGTTCTTTAGTTCACTTTGGGTCAAGTGGACCTAAATGGGTCAATTGGTTTGGTTTTGGCTTAATTCAAGTTTAGTTGAACTCATATATGAGCCTAGGATTGAAATATAAATCCAAATAAAATCAATTTAGAGTCTAATAAATTTTGGCTCATTTGAAGTTTTCAAGTCAAAGGGCTAACTTAGGCTTGACTTGGGTTGACTTGAGTTTAGTTTGATAATTGTAGGTTTCATTTATATTTGTATAAACGATTGATTCAAGAGAAAATTCATTGGTTTTGGCTTGATGTAGATAGGATTTGGCCAAATCCAATAAATTGGCTTAAAAGGCTTGAATTGGGTTTTGGTTTAATTTTGGATTTGATTTTGGCTATTTGAATTTATATTTCATTTATATTTGGGAATCTAAATAAAGATATTAATGAGTCATGAGAAAATCACTTGAGTTTAGAGTGATTTGGAAGCAAATTTGACCAAGCCTAAGGATGTAGGTCAAAAGGGCTTAAGTAGGGAATTGATTTAGTTTGATTTATTTTTGGAGGTTGGAGTATGGGTTTCATTTATATTTATAAGTATAAATGAATGAGTAATTGGTTTATAAAGAAACCAATTGATTTTGGGTTGATTTGTATGAGATTTGATTAAGCTTATGGAGATAGGTCCATAAGGCTTAAGAGGGGATTTGGCTTGGTTTAATTTAACTTTAGGTATTTGGGTATGGAGTTCATTTATATTTGTGAATGTAAATGAAGGAATAATTGATTTATAAGGAAATTAATCAAGCTTGTGATAATTTAGTTGGTGATTTGGCTAAGCTTATGAGAGAGGGTCATAAGGCTTAAGGAAAAATTTTGATTTTAGATTTGATCTTGAGATTGAATTATTTGGTTTGGAATTTGAATTTGGATTTGGTAAATGATTGAGGGATTGATTTGATCATTGAGAAAATTAGATGAATTGTGCTTGGTTTGAATTTGGTTAAGGCTAATTCCATAGGATGAAATCAAAGGGCTTAAGAAGAATGTTGATCTTGGATTTGATTCTGGGTTTTAATGGTTTGGTTTGAAATTTGGATTTTGATTTCGTATTTGAGTTGTATTTGAGGTTTGGTTTGAGGAAGAAAGCATGGATTGTGTTTAGGCTATAGGGTAGGCAAGTTTTTCTAAGTATTTAAGGCATAACCTATTCCTATGGCAAACCCTTTGAAATATCTAGGCTTAGGTTAAATGTTCACCTAATCAGTAGAAGTATCTTAAGAATAAGGAGCTCTTAGTGTCTACAAGAGTCCCAGATCTATGATAAAGAAGTTTAGAACTCACTCCAAAAGTGAAGCCAACAAAAGGCCCCCAATAGGTGTAGTGTAACTGACGAGGCACATCACATGTATTTGTGTTGACCGAGATGATCAAAAACTTATGGAGAATCGCAAGTGTAAACTTGAGATGTAGAAGGAATCAAGATCTTAGTGTAATGCAACTCAACTTATGCTAAGGGAATAAAAGAGGAAGAAAGGATCCACTGAGGGATCAAGTATGAGAACCTTCCATGGGCTTATTATACATAGAGGATAAGGGTTTGAGTTTGATTATAAACATGATTGGGGAGAGGGAGGGAGATGGGGGATTAGGATTTGTATCCTATCAGGGATGAACTCATGAACCTTCCACTCAGGAAGTAGGTTTAGATTATCCTCCAGGGATAGGAATTTGATTTGGTTTGATTTTGTGGGGCTCTGCTAGGCAGAGGATATGATTCATGCCTCGTTGGGAGAAATTTGATTTGATTTTGACGGCACATTCGTTGAAGATAAGAGCTCAGATCCACTGGGGACAAGGTGGATTTAATATATAGATTTCTTTGGTTTATTTCGGGGAAGCATCCACTAGGGATAAGAGTGGATGGATTTAATTTAGACTCCAATTGGGAAGGATGGTAGTTTTAATAAAATGGACCTTGTCAGTGTACGATGGATCTACTAATGAGGGGCTATATCAACCTAGGCCTATCTTAGATTTACAAATCTAAAGGGATAGTCTACCGGCCATTAGGTAGGACTATCCAACCTAAGGATGACTACCGAGAAAGTGCCACTTGGGATTTATCTCAATTTAAGAGTAGCCAGGAATATCATTTTAATTTAAAATGGACCCTGTCAGTGTGCGATGGATTCACTAAGAAGGGGCTAATATCAACCTAGTTCTATCTTAGATTTACAAATCCAAAGGGATAGTCTATAGGCCCTGGGGTATAGCTAACCAACCTAAGGGGTGCCTTTCAGTGTGCAATGTTCAAGTCAGGTAGAAAGCTTGTAGACTTACATCTTCCTAAACAAGTAACCATGATCACAATAAATCAAACCCACCAAGGCTTCACAAGGTATGATCGCTCGGAGAGAATGCGTGATAGACTTATATCTTTCAAAATAAGGATGACCACCAGGGTGACCTATTGGTGGCACAACAAGTCGAACGTGACGTAAGGGCGACTACTAAGAGAGTGCCGACCCAGGGACTTATCTCAACTCAAAAGTAGTTAGGTGATTTCTATAGGGAGTTTTGCTGACACTGCTCTAAAGATAGGATGCCTGCTTGGGAAAAGGTAACATTGGGGTTTTCCTCCTAATCCACAAGTGAAAATATATATTTTGTTTATATGTTTGTGTGGACCCTATTAGTGTGCGAGGGACCACATTAAGAAGGGACTTATATTAGCCTAATACTATATCAGACTTACTGGACCAAAGGAGAATCTGCACATCCGCAAGACAGATTCTCCAACCACAGGGGTGACTACTAGGAAAGGGGGACTATCCAATCTGAGAGTAACCCAGGTAGTGTCTAAATGGGGTCGATGAGGACGTGATCCAAATAGAGTGCCCACAGGGGAGGTGCCACTAGGGACTTTATCTTGGACCTTATAAAAGAAAGCCCATAGGTATACAGTGGCCAACTCCGGGAGAAATCTTATAAACTTACATCTGCCATGAGTGGTGTATCCATTGGGTGGGTCACTATCAGCATAATAATAACCAAATAACTTAAGGTGCCCACCAATTTTGTGACGATCAATCTGAGAAGATGGCTTGTAAACTTACATCTTCACAGAATAAAATGATCATCGAGATAATTTGTCATCGACGGGACATATGCTATCCGACTAGGGAGACTACCAAGTGGGGAGTCCCGTGTAAGGACTGGACCCAGGCTTGAAGTAGTTAGGAGGAAAGGAGCCACTAGGGGACTTACCCTTGTGGTAAAAAATTTCAGTCACCTTTCAAAATCTGTTGGGTGAGAAAAGAGAGGCAAGACTATAAAAATTCATCTTTTTAGGATGTTACACAGATCCGCAGATGTACTTATTAAGGTGATTGGGTACGACATTGAGAGAAATGTCTATCTCGAAAGATAGAAGTCACCACCCTACAATGGACCTAATCATCAAAATAAGGACTCCTAAGGACGTTGGGTCTTTGAAGTGTACCGGAGATTCTTCTCCTACTTTACATGGAAAAGTAAAGCAGGGTATATTTTAAACCAGGTTCGTTAAGTTACCTACAAGGGCAAGCCCCCATAGTTAATTACATCCTAAGGAAAGGGGATTCTTTAGGAAAACTCTCGATTAAGGTAAATGATCGTTGTCTCTAAAGATTTCAATAGGAAAATGGCTATCAATTGATTGGTTTGTTTTTTGAAGATCAAATGGGATTGATGAAAGAAAGAGAGATTATGCTCAAGATATCTGATTACATTTTGAAATTGATTTAGTTTATTTGAGTTGAATTTTTCAATAGAATGTTAGGACTTATAATTCCATAATACAAAGTTATGGAAATGCCTAAGAGTTGAGGATTTATGCTTAGGACCCACAAAAGGGAAAATCAACCTCAAAACCTAAATCTAGGGAGCTTTGGCGAGAGCGAAAAGCACAACCTAAATCTAAGGTGAAAATGAGTATTTGGTATGCCTCCACAAGTGAGGACAAACCACCTGATTGCTTGGACTTACAACCGCCTAGGGGTTTCTGCCAACTAACTCCTCCTATGATTTTAAATTCATGTAGGCAAGTCTTATGCTTATGTAAGATAGCTAGGCTATTATTTATTTAGAAAGAGATTAAGTCCTTAAACTCACTCCCTAAATAGACTACATCATGCAAAGGGCATGCATTAAATGACCTAAATCTAACGCAATTCTAATTTCATTTTATTTTTATTTTGGACAATCATTTTGACTCAGGATAATAAGATTCATATGCCTAATGCATGATAAATAAAGTTATTGGCCAAAATAAGCGAGTAGGGAGGAGGTGTGTTTCCACCATGACTCTCACAGGTCAAGCCAAGTTTCTCTGGAAAAAGTGGAAGCCTCCAATCAAGAGTGAAACAAGATGCATTTGTGCATGATGTTATAAAAGAAAAATACATCGAGCTAAGGGGTTGCTAATTCTTTTATTTTGATTTTAAACATAAGCTTTAAGTGAGGTTATGAGTTCTTTATTTTTAGTTTTGAATTGTTAGGTTGGGTAAAAGATTTATTTTTCCCTAAGAGCCTAATCCACATCCAAGCCATATATAAAGTAAGGAAGAAACTAGGAAAATGATGCCACTTAATGCAAAAGCTAAATAAACCATCAATAAATTTATAAAGCTAATTGTAAAAAGAATAAAAGGCCGAGTGTGGTCGGGCACCACCGCACAAACCTAAAAACAAATTGGGTAGCTGAGCTCTACCATTATACAACCCAGATTATAAATGAATTAAATTAAAATTAAGCAAGAAATTCATTGTTATGGGGGTCTTCAAGCTTTTTTCTTCTTTCTTTTTTGGTTTCTTCTTTTAGGATGGTTGGAAGGTAGATGCTCCAAGGCTTCATATGGTGAATAAGATAGGATCTTATGACCAATGCTCATACTAATCTCCATAACAATCATTCCAAAATCCTAATTGCATAAATTTACATGAAAATGGAAAAAGTAAATCTAGCTAACACCTATAAAATAAAGGTTAAATAAACAAACCACACAATCTCAAGCATGTATATTGGACTTATCACCCCACACATGGGTGACTAAGTCCACCTAGCCTATGAATTATGCTTAGGGGTATAAGCACCTACAAGCAAAAGCATTTTATATTTTTATTTATGATAGTGCCCCTTAAGCACGATCCCCTATAGAAAATAATGATTAGACTAAGAGCATCCTATCATTCATTCTACGAGCATACACCCTAACATCTTGTCTATAACATATATCACAAAATAAAATAAATATAAACCATGCACCGTCCTAACCTAAAGCTAGAAGTGGTGACTTAGGCTAATGTGTGTGCTTTGAAGGTTTGTGTGGTATGCTTAGATATGGCTTTAGGTTCAAATTTTCTAAGTGTGAAAACATGTTCAACTTAGAGGAGGGTTTCATTTAAGTTGTTTAATTGTTTTGGATTGATTTTATTTCATGTTTTGATTTGGTTCAAGTGAATCCTACAATTAATTAATAAGTTATAATGAGAGGGAAAGAGAAGAGAACTTCTCTTTCCTTCCCTAATCTAAGTAATTTCTAAAGTGGATTCATATTTTTAGTTTTGTTTAGTGAATGTTTTAGTCTAGTCTTTTAATTAATCCTAAGTTTATATGAACTCTAAACAAAGCTATCCAAAAGAAAGGCATTTTAAGATTAAGTAAATGAACTAAATTCACAAAACACACATTACTTCACTTCTTTCCCAACATGTATAAAATGCATATGAATCTCTCCTAAGCATATCTATACACGCAAATGAGAATATTTAGCACACTTTATGATGCATTCTAAGCATGTTACTTAAGAAAATTTTATTACTTATGATGCATGATTTTCATTAAGTAGAAAAAGGGATTTTCTTATCCAATTTTCACATGCACATATGAAAGTAAGAAAGGCATAAGTGAGTACGACACCATTATTAACTGTGAGGGTATAAACCTATTTATCTACTTAAAGCCTCAAAACCTCGTCTAATACTATGCCACTTTCTTACAAACATGTGTACAAAAGCAATGAATGGAAAAGAAAGAATGCAAAAGTTTGTTTTAGTTGATTTATTTTGTTTATGCAATTTATGTATGCAAGTGTAGGTAACCCTTCTTAAGTGATAGCATAGGAATGAATAGGATATGGAATTAGGTAAGTGTTAGGTTCCTTTCAAATGAACCATACATCTTACCAAGTTCCTATTCAGAACTATGCTAACATAAAAGAGAAGAAAAACCTATGCTAAGCACACCTTTATATTATTTCACATGTAAGCTTATAATTAAAATATAAGTAGCACACTCTCAGTTTTAGGCATTTGATATATATTTTTTGAAAATAATTTGAATTTAGTAGTGATAATAGCCACTCATATTATTACTTTAGCCAACACATGCAAATTTGACATATAGTAAACAATTTCATTTTGAATTTGGTTTTAAAAACTATAGATGCATGAAACCATATCACATACACATTTAACATGTTGGGAAAGAATTAAAGCAATGAAAGAATGTAAACACATTCACTTTAATTAAATTCTAAAGACAATCTTATGAAATAAGGAAGTTTAAAATAAATCAAAGTGTATTCATTGTGATTTTTGTTTTGTTTTAAGTTTGATTTAATTTTGAAAAAATGAGTTGAGTTTATTGTTTCTGCCCCATTCTCATAGGTGTTTGATATTTTTGTTTAATTTTTAGATGATTATATTCATTTTAAATTTTGATTAGGTTAGGGTATGAATTATGCAAGTTAATTAACCCTTACGTACATCACCTTAGCATAGTTAACCAAGTAATTATGAGCCAATGAGATGACATAAAAACTCATAAGGAATTTAATATTTTCAATGCACCTGGAAAGAAAAGTGCCTAATGCAAATTGGCTCATGAATAATAGTTAATTAATCTAAGGGGTTTAGCTTAAGTAATTTCAAAACATGCCTTCAAACATATGAATTGGGTTTTGATTTTATTAATTGAGCTTAGGATATAACACCTAAGAATCTACCCAAAGTATATTAATTAAGTTATAAAAGTTTTTAGAATTTTTAGAAATTAATTAAAGGCATAATTAATGAATAAACCCTTAATTAAGAGAAGATTAAGGAAAGAAAAGGGGGTTTAGGGAATAGCTTAGAGAAAATACCCTAAGATTATTCTCTAAACCTCCTATCTACTAGATTTGACCTTAATCAACTCTAATAATGGATTAGAATCACTAATCACACCTTAATTATCTTTAATTACATAAGGAGGATAATTAGGAAACACATTTGTAATTCCCCCAATTAAGCCTTCAATAAATCCCAAGAAATTTAGGAGAAGTAGAGGTCATCCTCTAAAACATATCCAAGAAGTTTGGGATTAATCAGAGAATTAATTAAGAAGTAATT
This sequence comes from Cymbidium sinense, assembly GCA_021442155.1. Taxonomy (NCBI): domain Eukaryota; kingdom Viridiplantae; phylum Streptophyta; class Magnoliopsida; order Asparagales; family Orchidaceae; genus Cymbidium; species Cymbidium sinense. Next base: position 18,456,589 of record CM038218.1, on the reverse strand, counting down.
AGCAAAATATGATTTCTAATAAAACTTAAAATTAGAGAAATGGATAATTCAAAATCTATTGAAATTATTTTTAAAATATTCTAGGTTGAATTAAATTTTCATAAGATTTTATCTCATATTTTTCTAAATTTTGTTGAAGGCGATATGATTTTTAGAAGATCAGGAGATTAGTTAATCATTAATTAAAATCCCAAACTAATCCCTCAACTCACAGATGCATGGGCAGTTCGCGCTTTACACGCATCAGGTGAGTTTTAAAACATCAAATCAAGTGGTGCGATATGGATGCACTTTGATCTATCGATCAAGATTAAAAGGATGAACCTCGTGGTTTATGGATAAATGAATTTCTAAATGTGAGAACCCGTCCATCCAAAATGCATGGATGGATTGCCAAGATCTTGCTAGTTCTTCCCTAAGGATCAATAGATGGCATCCATGATCTAGGGGAAGATCCGAGCTCGATTGAGCTCAGATTGGAACAAAATTATTCCTACACCATCTAAAGCTACTAAAGAGCATATCCAATAGTGGAATTTGCATGACTTGAAAATTCCTTTCACAAAAGACCAACACCTCCTATGCTAGGTGGTCAAAAAATTCCATACCTCGCTGGAGGTGATCACTGATGCTCGAGATCAATGAGGTAGCTTGCCTAGTGGATTTTGCTAAAATTCTAGCTTGGGGTTGAGGATTGTTCTATCCAACACCACTTTACTTCCTTTGCAACTTTGATCCAATTGATGCTCTCTCCATCGTGGGAACTCAAATGGATAGTGTGCTGATCGTTAGGGGAAGTGTGCAAGAGGAATTGAAGTAATTTTGAGTATGGGGAAAGTTGGATGTTCAAGTGAGCTCCCCTATTTTTCAATGGAGAAAATCGAGAAGATCACTTTTCAAATCCCTTTTAGAATGCTTAGGAAGGCTCTCGATCTTTCCTAACACTCTAGCTTGATCAATTGAGGAATGATGATTTTCAATTGGGGAGTATATCTCCCCTATGGAAATCGGATGGTCTACACCTCCTTTACCATTTTGATCCAATTACTCAAATAGGAGAGGTTTTTTAGGTTGTTAGCTTTTTACACATGGGCAATCTGAGTCCTTGAGTGGATTGCCAACTTCCCATGTGCATCAAACTGGGTGGAGGAGGGATTTGGAATGAGCCAATTTGACCCATGGGGTCGGGTTTGGCCTTGGGTCCATTTAATGACCAAACCCATTGGGTGCACCACTCTCATTAAGTCCATGAGCTATTAGGAAGGAATCAAGGATATGAAGAGGGTATGACCAAATTACCTTGATTAGCCAAATTTGTATGGCCTAGGGGTAGAATGGTCATTTTGCTAATTTTTCAATTTGAATATTTTTGGTATGTGGAGAAACTAGGTTTGGCCATGAGATTTGGAATTCATTTGATAAGGTTTGGCTCATGTTGACCCATTTAGGTCAAAATGGGTCAACTTGGGTCAAGTTGACCAATTGGTCAAATTGGGTCAAACCAATGGTTGGGTCAAGTTCATATGACCATTTGAAATGTTCCAGTGGCTTTGATTTGATTTAATTTGGAATAGTTTTGAATTTGACTCATATGATTTCATTTAGGTCAAATGGGTTGACCTATTGACCCATTTGACCTATTTGAGTCAAGGGTAGGTTTAGGTTTGTCAGGAGTGGATTGGTATCTTTATTTCTAATCAATTTTGTTAAGTTTGAATTTGGCTCAACATGACCCTTTAGTCAAGTTGGTTCAAAGGTCAAAATGGTTAGGTCTAGTTAGCCAATATCTATGGTCAAGTTCAACAAGTGATTTGGATTGAACTTGACCCATTTGAATCAATTTGGCTTAGATCAAGTTTTGACCTATTTTGACTTTTAGGTCAAGGGTCAACTTGCCAAGTGGCCAATCCTGGTTAGGCTCAAATGTTGACTTGGTCAAGCCACATAGGTCATGAATGAAGTTAGATCAATGGTTTCAATCAATTTGGCCTATGGTGGATTTTGGCTATGTTAGGTTTCATGGCTAAGTGTTGACTGGTCAACCCTTAGGTTTGACTTGGTTTGACAATTTGGTTGATTGATCATCCCATGATGATTGATCATGATGAGAGGCAAAGATGAGTTTGGTTCAATCTATTTGGTTAGGATTAGAATTTGACTCATTACTTTAGGTCAAGTCAGCCTAAGTGGGTCAAATGGCTTTGTCAAAGCTTGATTTGAAGTTGATTAAACTTGTTTATGGACTAATGATTGGAATATAAATCCATTTACAAGTGGTTTGAAGTCAAATGGGTTTTGATTCATTCGATAATTTCATATTCAAAGGAAGAATATGAAAGGACTTGGAGTTTGATTTTTTGGATTGACTTTTGATTTAGTGATTGAAGTTCATGTTTATATTTGGATTCATGATTGTAGGGTTGATTGAATCATGAAGGAAAATCAAGAGTTTGGCTTGATTTGAAGTTGATTGGCTAAGTTCAAGATTTTCACTTCAAGGCTTAGGTTGGATTTTTAGTGGATTTGAGTTTGATTTTTGGAGTTGGTTTTGATTGTTTGAATTTATATTTCATTTATATATGTGAATATAAATGAGAATATAAATGGATCATAAGATAATTTCAATGATTTGAAGTGATTTGATCATGGTTTAGGCTAAGTCCATTAAAAGAGAATTTACAGGACTTAGGAAATTTTGATGTTTGGAGTTTGAATTTTTGGATTTGGTTTGATTGATTTATATTTATATTTCATTTATATATGAGAATATAAATGAGTTATGAGAAAATTCCATGAGTTTGAATTGATTTTATCATGATTTAGGATAAGTCCTTTAAGGCAAATTTAAAGGACTTAGGAAATTTCATGAATTGATTTTAAATTTTGAATTTAGTTTGATTGGTTTGAATTTATATTTCATTTATATATGTGAATATAAATAAGAATATAAATGAATCATGAGAAAATCTTAAGGGTTTGAATTGGTTTAGATCATGATTTAGGCTACGTCCATAAGAAAGGGATTAAGGACTTGAGAAGGATTTTGAATTTGGAGATTAATTTTTGGATTCGATTTGATTGATTTAAATTTATATTTTATTTATATATGTGAATATGAATTAGAGTATAAATGAGTTATGAGAAAATCCCATGAGTTTGAATTGATCTGATCATGATTTAGGCTAAGTCCATTAAAAGGGGTTTAAGGGACATAGGAAATTTTAGATTTGGAATTTGATTTTTGGATTTGATTTGATTTATATATATTTATATTTCTTTTATAAATGTGAATATAAATGAGAATATAAATGAGTTTTTGAAAACCCCATGATTTAGAATTAGTTTGATCATGATTTAGGTTAAGTCAATAAGAGGGGAATTAAGGACTTAGGAAATTTTGGAGTTTTTTTGGGTTTGAAATTTTGAATTGGATTTTGATCATAAATTTCAACCATGGATTTCAATCATATGATATTAATTTGTGTTTGGAGAAAATAAAATAAATTGATTTGGAGTTTGACTTGAAGGAAGGAAGGTGAGGAATTGTTCAAGCTAAGGGTAGGCAAATTTTCCTAACACCCCTAAGGCATGACCTATTCTGATGGCTAACTCTTCTAAGTCTCTAGGGATAGGTTGAGTGTCTACCTAATCACTAGATGTGTCTTAAGACTAAGGAACTCTTATATTCTAAGAGAAGTCCTATGTCTATGATGGAGGTATTAAGAGCTCATTCTAAAAATGAGGGCAACAACCCTAAATATCAAATATACTCGGCCCAGTTAATGCATGATGGCTAGTTCAAGAAGAAAGCATGTAGGCTTACATCCTCTTAAATAAAGTCAACATGAGTTAGCTTACTGGGTACACAATAAGACCTACCAAGCTAATAAGGCACTCATCGATTTGCAATGGTCAAGTTAAGAAGAAGGCTTGTAAACTTACATCGTCTAAATAAGAAACCACTAGGGTGACACACTAATAAGATAACATGTTAGCCTGACCTAGAGCAGCTAATGAGTGAGTGCCACATGGGCTTTATCCCACATCAAAATAGTATGAAACAAAAATGTGTTTATTTTATGTGGTTGTGTAGTTTGTGTTGGTGTTGTGTCACTAAAGGATAGGACGCTTCTTGGGTTCCTTACACCTACCCTAAACACATCGTGACAGATTTGCAAGAAAAGATGTTTCTAAACATGGAAGACATAGAATTTGAGATGAAAGAAATTTTATTGAAAATTATTTTGAAACAAGATTTATGGATAATATTTTTTTAGGTAGAGCTCGTTGATTGGAAGCATTGGGCGCTCTCCATTATAATTTATAAGCTGATAAGATCCTCCTTTGTAGGGATTCCCTATGGAAAAAGGGCCTTCCCAAGTGGGTTTATATTTGCCTCCCATCTTTCGACAGGCAATAATTGGTTTCCTTAGAACTAATACAAGCTCTCCTACTTAAAAATCTCTAGGACGGACCAACTTATTATGAGCTTGAATAATTTTGGCTTTGTACAACTCGAGATTCTGGCATTCCTGGAAATGTCTCTCCTCCAAACCTTTGAGCTCTTCTAATTGTAATTGCCTCTTATCTATCCTTAATGATGGGAGTTGGTCTTCTAATGGTAGGACTATTTCTGACCCACACACTAAGGAGAATAGGGTGGATTGAGTTGGAGTTCTGTATGTGGTGTGGTAAGCCCACAAGGCTTCAACTAACTACTCATTCCACTATCGCTTGTTATCATCGAGTGTCTTCTTTAATATCTAGATGAGAGTTTTACTGAATGCCTTTGCTAAGCCATTTGCCCTTGGGTAGTAAATGGTAGAGTATCTCTAATCTATGCCGCGTCTCTGGGCAAAGCTGTTGATTTTAGTGCTCTTAAATGTAGTAACATTATAAGATATAATTCATCGAGGCACCTTGAACCTATATATGATATGCTTCCTAAAAAACTAGAGCACATGCTGAGCTATGACCTCTCTAAGTGGGATTGCCTCTGCCCACTTAGAAAAATAGTCAATGGCAGCTAGAATGAACTGATGAGCCTTCAAAGAAGGAGGATCAATCGTACCCACTATGTTGGTACCTTAACACTTAAATGGAGGCCAATGTAGGATGTAGAATGTTGGGTGGTTGGTGTAAGACCACACTGTGCACCTGACATTGGTTGCATCTCTGAGCTACGTCCATGCAATCTGTGATCATCAAAGGCCAGTAGTATCCTTGTCTCTTGATCTTGGCTTTCATCTTTGGATCGGATTGATGTGCTCCGCATAAACCTGAGTGTACCTCAGTCATGTTCCTATGGGCTACGTGTTTGTCCAAACAATGTAACCATATATGATCAAAGGACCGTCGATACAAGGTGCAATCCACAAGAGCGTAGAAAAGGGCTCTCTGCTTCACTTGATGTGCTAGTGACTTCTCTTGAGGTAGTTTGCCTATATTTTGATAATCTATGAATGGTTGCCTCCAATCCAACTCCTCATCTTTTTTGGCAATGACAACCTCCCCTTCAAGAGAGAGTCTCTTGATGAGTTCAGCGACAATAAGGGATATGACTTGTCTATTTTGGACCCTTATTGGTATGAACTCATCTTCCGGATGGTCCAACTCTTTGTCAAGCTTAGCTAATGCATCTGCTACCGCATTCTCTCCTTGAGGAATATTATAAATAGTGACCTATGGGATTTAGGCCAATAACCACATGGTGTACTTGTGGTAATGATGGAGCTTAGGATTTAGAAGTTTCTAAGATCCAACAATTTGGTTAATAACTAACTCAGAATCCCCAAAGATATTGATACTCTAGATGCATAGTATAATGGCTAACTCCAGACTGACAATCAGAGCCTCATATTTGGCTTCATTGTTGGTGCATGGATTGGATAGATGATATGTGAATCTCATCACATCACGGTCTAAAGTTAGGATAATTGTGCCTACCCCTGCCTTTCTTGGAAGAGTAGATCGTGATTCTTTATTTTTTTTAAAAAAAGTTGTACCATCAAAGTACATCTCCCAGTGGTGAATGCTAGGGTCTCCTAAGTTCATGATTTGTTTATCGAGGAAGTCATTACTAAGTGGAGAATCAGAAGGAAGTGGGTGTGCTATTAAGCAAGCCACTAGTGGCTGCCCTTTCACCACACAAAGGGTTACGAAAGTGATGTTAAACTGTGATAGAATCAGGGACCAACGTGCCAACTGTTCGGATAACGTCATCAGTGTCATGAAATATTGCAATGGATTGATCCTGGAGATCAAGTTCACCTTATGAGAAAATATGTAATTCCATAGCTTTTGAGATGCAAAGATTAAAGCTAGGTAATGCTTTTCAATAGGTAGATAATTTTCCTCAGTTAGGATCAGACGATGACTAAGATAGTAGAGTGCATTTTCTTTTCCTTCACTATTGGTTTGGGCCAACAAAGCACCAAGGGAGTCATCTAATATGATAGTATATAATATCAATGGCTTGCCCGAGATAGGGGCTCCTAGAACTAGCGGCATCATCAGGTAGTGCTTGATGTCTTCGAAGTCATGTTAACAGTTGTCATCCCACTTGAACTTGACATCCTTTTTGATAAGCGCCAAAAATGCTTGGAATTTTTATGATTGGTTGGAAATGAAGCATCTTTGATATGCCAACCGCCCTTAAAATGATTTGAGTTGTGTTAGACTTTTAGGGGGTGACATCTCTAATATTGCCTTAATCTTCTACATATCAAATTCTATTCCATGGTGTCAGACAACAAACCTAAGGAATTTTTCTGAAGCTACTCTGAATGCACACTTCAAGGGATTTATTTTAAGGTTAAATTATCTTAACCATTCGAAAACTACTCTCAAGTCAAAGAGATGATATTCCATTTCATTACTTCAGACTACAATATCATTAACATAACATTCAACTTGATGATGAATGAGTTCATCGAAGATTTGAGTCATGGCCCACTGGTATGTAGCACCAGCATTTTTAAGGCTGAAAGGCATGACCTTATAACAATCGGGGTTCAAAATGTAATGTTTCTTTCATCCTCAGGGGCCATCTTTATTTGGTTATAACGAGATGAACCATCCGTGAAATAGAAGATTGCATGAGATGAGGCAATGTCCACCATCAGTTTTGGGATTGGTAGTGGAAATTCATCCTTTGGACATGCCTTATTAAGATCGCTAAAATGTATATGCAAATTTGGCCATTCTTTTTCTTAACTGGAATGACACTGGCAAACCAGATAGAATATTTTTCTTCCCTGATGAAGCCAGCATCGATCAATTTCTTGACTTCAAAAATGACTTATTATTCAATGTCTAATCGCATACATCTAGGAGTTTGCTTGATAGGTTAGCACTAGCTCTGCTATTTTTATGGACTCGTTAGAGATAAATGCATCTCTTCATAACTCCATACAAAGTAGTCTTTAAACTCAGTCAATAGCCTAACTAAGTTATTGGTTTCAATATCATTCAATAATGAACTGATATATGTCAGATGTGGATTGTCTTCATTTCCTAAGTTGATTTCTTTGAGCTCATTAATGGTTGACCTGATCTCCTCTTTGAACTTTGGCAGTGCATAATTGACTTTAAATTCATTTGGATTATTAGAAGTTTTTAAACACATCTCTTCATATGAGTTAGCATGATTTGAAAAGAACCTATTAGATTCCAAATGATTGATGATGACTAGGAAATGTGCGTCATCATCGACTAGACCCACTGTACTAAATCCTAGTCCTGGTCTTGATTGAGGATGTCTGCTTTGGTTGTCCCATAACCTTTCAAAGTAGTCTGACCTATGTTTAGACCAAGTATGTGGGATTAATCCCTTCTTTGCTAAATTAAGAACATAAGGCGAGTACCAATCAAAAGGCAATTGTATTAAATCTTTATATGAATCATCCTCAAGTTTTACATCAGCTTCCTAACTTGAGGATGATGCTCCCAAAAATAACCTCTGAGTTTCCCATCTATGGATGACTTAGGAGCTTCCTTAACTACCAAACCCTCAACTTTCTATGAGAAAATTGGGGTTAAAGCTAACCCTAACTCACGTCTCATATGACTTGGATACATTTATGCTTTGCTTTAAAGCTCGATCTTCATCATTATCATGTTCAAATGTCACCTCAAAAGCTGAGAAGAGCTGGATGGTTTGCTAACCACATAAGACTCATCCTCTGAACTAGATTTTAAGTCTATGTGGATAGTAGGTGTACTCTTGGTGGCTGGGACATACCTCATATTGGGTGGCCAATAGGGAGGTTATCCACCTTGGGGGATACCTCTAAATTGTCCTCTGCCTCTGCTTGGTGGAGGTCGAGTCATCCTACCCATGTGTTTGAATGTAGTAATGAACTGTGGGTGGAATCTAATGTCAGACTCTATATCTTCCCCTGAGTCCATGTCTTGCTCTCTTTTATTTTCCTTTTCTTTCCCTTTATCCTTTTCTTTTCCTATTTTTTTTTCTTTCTTTTTATCCCTCTTGAGGATCTTGACTAGATTCACGAGAATGGACTTGTTGGTTTTTGTGAAGGAAATAGGTTGCATCTTCATATATCCTGACCTGATGAACTGTGAAGGGTTTGAGATCTCCTTTGACACAATACTCAATTCCACCTCTCATGAACATCATGCACTGATGTAGAGAGGATGGAACTATCTTGTTCTCATGTATCCACGGTCTCCTAAGCAAAGGATTGAAAGATGTATCCAAGTCTATAATATGAAACTTGGCTTCAGTCTTCCAATCATCTATCTCTATTGGCAACACTATGGAGCCTAAGATCCTCTCACCTTGTTCATTGAATCCTCTCAACATCATCCTCTCTTTTTGGAGTTTAGAGATGTCAATCCTTAAGTTGAAAAGGATTCTTAAACTCATAATGTTGACTGATGCACCTTGGTCAACCAAAACTCTTGATAACATGTATCTTCCAACGTCAACTGTAATGTAAAGAGGGAGATTTTGATTGGTCATTCCTAGAAGTAAGTATTCATCATCGAATGTAACTCCTAAGAAGTCCTTTGAGATGTGTGCCTCCTTGATGTCAGTGGAGCTAAGCATATCTTTGAGTGAAGGAGAGCCTTGACTAGAGATTCCATCATCTTTTTGGATAATACAAGGGCATCATATATGCTTTACTTAGCTGACAACTTTTTAAGATGTGCTAGGATGTTGTAATCAACTTTGACTTGGTCCTCCACTAGTATATCCATAGGTGGTTCATCCTGTGGAGGGCTTATCTGCTCACTGGAACCAATGACTTGTTTACCCTTATCCTGAGGTGCTACCCTAGGAGGTAGAACTTTACAACAGGTTGACTTGACTTCTTAAATGATGAACTTGTGGAAAGTCTACATTAAGTATACCTACACTTCTCCTATGGGATCCTGAGTCAGTTGACTCCAAGCCAATCTCAAGAGGTGAACCCGATTGATTCAGAAAAAGAAAGTATGATTCTGAATCTGAAGATAGTGAATCAGAATAAGTAGAGCTATCATTATTATTTTTTAGACTTAGAGAGTTTTTAAGTGGAATTAAATCTAAAGTATCAGAAGTGGACAAGATGTAAGTGAAAGCTTTCTTCATTGATTTCTTTTTAGGTGGAGGTACATGATAGAAATCCAACAAAGAAAGTGGGGTAAGGGATTTAATGCCCTTGTCTACTGATAGAATGCTCCTACTGGTAGAAGAGGAGCTCATGGAGGAAGAAGTAGTAGCTGCAATTATGGATGGTGTGCTATACTCAGATGGTGGTTGCACTTGAACTATCCTGAAAATAAGGATTGGTGCTCGCTTGGATGTCACCTTCTTCAAGTTATCTTCGATAACTTACAATCTTCCTTGGTGTTGGAGGTTTGAGCTGTAAAGAGAGTTTTTCTAATTTTAAAAACTACTTTTTTAAGAGGTTTGGGATAAGGAAATATCCCAACATTCTTTTCTCTTAAGAGGATCATAGGTTTTCCCAAGAATTACCTTAATAGAACTAGAAGATTATTTTAATAAGTACTCCTTGGGGATAACTACAACACCTGACTTGTAGCTATGCTCAATCCAGTCCTTAAAAGTAATACAATCCTCTAAGACATGACTAACCATGCGATGGTAGGGGCAATAGTTAGGATCATTACTATTGCCCACTTCCACCGGCCTCTTAGTCTCTGGTAACTGAAAGTCAGGTTTCTTCAAGAGATTCTTAAAGATTTTCCTAACTACCTCCCTCTTGAATGAATATGGCTTATTCAATCTATCACCAAGAATAGGTGGGTAATAGCTGGGTAGGAATACCATAGGTATCGCGAGGTGGTGGGAATGGCCATTGTGGTTTGTGGCGGCCGATATGACGAGAGGTGGTGGAAAAGGAGGTGGCAAGGGGGGTTCGGGTCTCTTCATACCGGACTCACTAGTTGCTTCTCTCTATCCATTGACATAACTATCCCTGGCTTCTTCTCGAACACCTTATGTGGCTTGGGTCGAGATAATTGGTCAGGAAGGGAAATTGTTTGGCTTCCTCTTGTAGGCTAGCCACCTTGTTGATTAGTTTCTTAAATATCCAGATGGTAAAGCTCTTAAGCATGAAGGCGATCGGGCCACCGGGCCATGAATATTCTTGGGAAGAATCTTCATAGCATGCTGTTCGGATAGCTGTGGCTCATATTTCATGCTCAGGTTATGCCATGTGAGAATATAATCAATAAGGGACTCATTAGGAACTTGTTTCGCTGCAACAAGGTCACCTACAGTCACCCTTTGATGAGCTCCAACAAACCTCTTGATGAAGAGGTCCTCCAACTCAGGAAAAGTCCCTACTTAATTGTTGGGCAGTTCAACATACCAATCAAATGCAACCCCTACTAGGCTACTGATAAAAAATATGAACAAAAGTGAGTCACGCACCAAGATTGCAATAGTTGTAATAAATGTAATATCGAGGTTCCCACATCATCAAACATTTTGAAGGAAGGTAGCACAAAACCCTAGGGGTATTAAACTACATTAAATTCCTGTAGGTATGGTCTACCCTTTGGAATAGATGAGCTCCCCCGGGCTTGCACCATAGCTTCCCTCACCTGCTGCTCAACCATATTTTTAATATCCATCTCATGCATGGAGGTGCCATCTATAACCTTCTTATGCAAGCTACCAATGTCATCCTCTGCAAGAGTGCACCTAGGATTCTCTAAAGTATGTACTAACTCTGGACGGTTGACTATCATAGGAGAAGGCTATGAAACTAGGGTTGAGTTCTATAATGTTGAAACCACTACCATCAACTCCTTAATTTTCTTCCCCATCTTGTCAAAGTGATCATCTTTATACCTGATCTAGTGGAGGAGGTGCTGAGTCGAGTGAGAAGTGTCACCTTCCTTGAGCACAGAACCTTCTCAACTAAGCTGATCCTATTGTAAGGATCCCTATGTATCAATCATGTGGACCTTAGCTGTGTCGTCCAACATGTCATCCTCATCAAGATCAAAGCTAACTCTATCCTTCTCCTGATCTGACTGGTCACTCTGGAGAATTCAACTTTCTCGGCAAAGTAGTCTGCTAATATGTCATATATCAATTGGTCTACTATGTCTGGTTGGGATGGTATGAATACTCATTGACTACTAGCTGTAGGACTGTGTTCCTATGTCTTTAAGCAATGAACACTGCCTACTATTAAGACTTCCTCACTGGGAGGATAAACCATCATGGGGACTATGTCTATGTCCACTCATCTCTCTCCCTCTGTCTGAGGTGGCGGTGATGCAACAATAATGCTCTTGGGTCGCCACTCTTTCTTAACCATAGCTGAGGTAGAGGGTTGAGTAGGGGAGCTCAATTTCAAGTCAACAGGTGGAATGGATGGAGAAAGATCATTGGACTATAGTTGGATCACCAGTGGGGATGGTCTCTCCCTGGATGGGGGCATCAGAATCTTAGTGAGAGTGGTAGATTCTATAAGCCGATGGTGATGGTGAGTGTGATGGCAACACCGACCGCTCAACCGGAGATCTCCTCATACAATGCTCTAGTAAGAACAATGTTGAATGATCGACCGACAGGATGATCACAAAATCCATCAAGTGAGAGGCGCCACTTCGCATACTACCCACTTCTCGCCCGCGATACTCAAGCCTCCACAGCTCTCTCTCGATGGATCTGACCCCTAATGCTCCTAGAGATCATGGATCTTAAGTAAAACAAGGTACTGAACTCTAAGCATCCATAAGCTCTACCGACCTGGCATAGAATAGTCTACAGTTTGGCATAGGGCCTCCTATGCTCTAGCCTGTCTCAAGTATGTCGGTGGTGGAGGGGAGGCCGATCCTCCTGTAGTCTTCTCATCTTGAGAGGGTGGGAACCTACTTCCACTCAAAGTGGAGAGGTCTCATGGGAGAACCCTCAACTATATGGGAAGCGATCAATCTCTCTGGCTGCTTGCTCATGATCTTGCTTAATCTTTCAATTTTTGTTACGGCGTTGGGTGCAGGTGAGCAATGCAGAGTAGGAGTTGGAACCTACCTCGAAGGTGGGGGAGACTATCTTAGAGGCTAAGACAGCCTTCCCCTTTAGGGTAACCAAAGAGGAGGTAGAAGCTCTCGCTGGAGTTATGGTAGGGGAAACAAACTGAACCCATGTGGAAGCAGTTGGTACTGATAGCGACACTGAATGGGGCATGGGAACCACTGCAGCCTTCCTCTTCAATGAGGAAGACTCAAAACCAGATGGAATATCCAAGTGAATGAGTGGCGTCTATCCTGACACTAAATGGGGTGTGGGAACCACTGCAGCCTTCCTCTTCAATGAGAAAAACTCAAAATCAGATGGAATATCCAAGTGAATGAGTGGCGTCTATCCCGCCACCTCCTCCATGCTAACAGTTGTGAGGGCTACCCCCTCACAAGTAATCTAGACCCCCTCAAAGCCATGACCAAAGTAGATCAGGTGTGCGACATTAGTTGTGGTGAGTTGGCCTAATCCAAGGTCTGATTTGCACCAGAAGGGAAAGAGAAGATGAACTTGCTAGGATCCATGATAAATGCACTGATTGTGGGCTGAAAAGACTGATTGTATTGAAATCACTGCATTTATTGAAACATAATTGCGTCCGTCCCTTGCCTTGATGGTTTCCTTCAATCATTGACTTCTATACTTAATTTTGAATTTGAACCCACACTTAACAAATTTAGGTATGTTGGGGTTCATTGAATTTTGGAAAGATTTTTGATATTTGGAGGAGAGACTTTGCCATATGATTTTAATTTTGAACCCATACTCAATCAATTTAAGTAGGTTGGGCGAGGTTCAAATATTTGGAGAGACCTTTAAAGATATTTGCATTTCATGTCTTATTTGAAAGTTTTGATTTGGAAAACCTTTACTTATCAAATTTAGGTATGCTAGAAAGGTTTTAATTATCTGTTTGAATATTTTATGAAAGTATCTTTGCTTATGATTATTGGTTATGTGTGTGATATATGTTGATTTGAAAATGGGGCTTCTAACTTAACAAATTTGGTATGTTAAGTAGAGGCCAAATGTGCTTGATATGTGTTTGTTTGATTTGAAAATGAAGCTCTTACATGACAAATTTGGTATGTTAAGTAGGATCCAAATTTGATTTGATTTGTTTTTGAAAAATGAGGGTATGCCAAATATGATTGATTTAAAAATGAGACTCTTACTTAAAAATTTGTTGTATTAAGTAGGTGTCAAGTGTATTTATGATTTTTTAAAATGAGACTCTTACTTAGCAAATTTGGTATGTTAAGTAGGAGTCAAGTGTGTTTATGATTTTTGGAAATGAGACTCTTACTTAACAAATTTGGTAGGTTAAGTAGGAATCAAATGTGATTATTAATTAAAAATGAGACTCTAACTTAACAAATTTGGCATGTTAAGTAGGTGTCAAGTGTATTTATGATTTTTGAAAATGAGACTCTTACTTAACAAATTTAGTATGTTAAGTAGGAGTCAAGGGTGATTAAGATTTGAAAATGAAACTCTTACTTAACAAATTTGGTATGCTAAGTAGGAGTCAAGTGCATTATGATTTAAAAATGAGACTCCTACCTAACAAATTTAGTATGTTAAGTAGGAATCAAGTGTGATTATGATTTGTGTTTTGAAAATGAGACTTTCACTTAACAAATTCGGTATGTTAAGTGGGAGTCAAATGTGTTATGATTTTTTTGAAAATGAGACTCTTACTTAACAAATTTGGTATGTTAAGTAGGAGTCAAGTGTGTTAAATAGGATTCACTTTGTGTTGGTTTTCTGTAAGAAAGGGAAACTCTCATTTAAAAATTTTAGGTGCATCATTGAAGTTCAAAATATCTTGATTTCATGCATGTGATTCTTGCTTTTGAAAAGAGGGAAACTTCAACTTTAGCATATGTGAAATATGTTAAGTGGGGTTTCAATTTTATGCTATGATTTTATCTAAAAATAGAATCTTCATTCAAAAAACTTGGGTATGTTGAATGGAGATAACTATTTTCAAAAAGATGCTTTTAAAAAATGATTTTGAATTTGATTTTGAAAAGAACCTCCATGTAACAATCACAGGGATTATTAGATGAGGTTTGGTTATATGAGTTTTGTGCTTTTTGAAAGTTTCTTATGAATTTTGTGCAAGATGTTTTGTTATGTGAATTTTGAAGAAGTGCTTTTGGAAAGTGGCATTTTTGCAAAAGAGTTTATTTTCTAAAATATAAGATGAACCTCACCTCACCAAGCTAGTGGTAAGGAGGTTTTAGATTTTTATCATCTCCTTTCATTGGTTAATTTTATATTTCACCTATTGGGGGATCCAATAGAGGTTCTAAGACCTACAAGTAGTGAGGTCCTAAAACCTAGAGGATGTTGGCTAGCTTTACTTACAAATGAAATAAACCAAGTGCCAACAAAAAGATAGATAGACTTAAACTCAAATGAAATACAAGTCTACTATCGATGTTTGGAGATAACAATTGTCTACTAGAGATTGAGAGAGGAACCATCCCCAGTAGAGTCACCAAAAAAAAACTGTGGTGTTTATTTTTGATTATTTGTATGGGGGGCACCACACATATCTGAGGGTGTACTTATTGAGGTGATCGGGTATGACATTAAGGAATGATACACTATCTCAAAAGATAGAAATCACCACCCTACAATGGACCTAATCACCAAATAAGGACTCCTAAAGTATGACGGGTCTTCGAATATACCAAAGATTTTTCCCATACTTTACATGGATCAATAAAGCAGAGTTTATTTAAACCTAATTCTAAAGTTCCTTATGGGGGCAAGCCCCCATAATTAATTACATCCTAAGGAAGGTGAGTCCTTTAGGAATACTCTCGATTAAAATAGGCTATTATTGTCTCCAAAGATTTCAAAGATAGGACTATCAATAAATTGGCTATGTTTGTAAAATCAATCGGGAGAGACTTATTATCAAAGCTAAAAGAAGATGAGTTGGGAATGCTCATGATAATAGGAAACATAGTAAGCATTCCAACTTATCCTATGGTTGGGATTTTTATGTTTGAAATTGAAGAGAATTATATATTTGAGGTAAAATTTATTAGAAGGCTAGGACTCATAATCCCACAATACAAGATTGTGAAATGCCTGAGAGGTGAGGACTTATGCTTGTAGCCCGAGGGAAAACAACAATCTCAAATCCTAAATCTAGAGAGCCTTAGCGGGAGCCAAAGCACATCCTAAATCTAAGAGAAGATGGGTACATGATTTACCTTCATAAGAGATGATTAACCACTCAATTGCTAGACTTATAATTGCCTAAAGTGATAGCCTACTAGCTCCTCCTATGCTTCAAAACCATGTTGTCAAGTCATATGATTTGCAAGATGGTTAGGTTGTTATTTTTAAAAAGAAAATTAAGGTCCTTAAACCCACTCCCTAAGAGGCTAGAGCATGAGTGGTATGAATAATGACTTAGTATAATGTAAATTTTATCAAATTTTATTTGATTTTTGACTCTTTATCTTAATAAAGGTCATATGATTTTTATATATCTAAATGCATGATGAAATAAAGCTATTGGCTAAATCAGAGAAAAGAGGTATTTTCCATCACAGAGGAGACCCTCAAAGGTCAAGTCTTTCCTTATCGTGCAAGGATAGAAACCCTCTCTTAGCAAAAGTGAAACAAGATGACATAAAAAATGTTAAGCATACAGCATCCAGTTAATGGGTTGCTAAATATTTTAATTATCTTGATTTAATGCCTAGGCTTTATGTGATGTTATGAGTTATATAGGGAATTTAGTTATGAGATATAGTTGGGGTAGAAAATTAATTTTTTCCCTAAGAACCTAACCAAATCCAGGCCACACATTAAATCACTATATGAATAAGAAACTATGAAGAGGCATGCTATTTCTATTATGTAATTATAAACAAAATATTAAACAATTTATAAATCCAATGTATAAGAATAAAAGGTCGGTGCAGTCGAGTTCCACCATACAACCCAAAAAGATAAATGGGTAGCCGAGCTCTACCCTTATACAACCCAATATATGAAAGAATAATTATAATTTTTACAAATGAATAAATAATATGGGGATCTTCATTCTTCATGTCTCCTCTCATTTCTTCCTTTGACTTGATTTGGATGTGTTTGCCTCAAAGGTAACACGGGGCCTTCTAAGATAAAGCCTTCTAGCCACCGCTCATCCTAATCCCTCATAACACTAATCCTAATTCCTAATAAAAAAGTACATTAAAAATAGGAAAAGTAAATCAAATTACACCTATAAAATAAATGTTAGCTAAACAAACCATACAACCCAAGTAGTTATATGAATAATTTAGACTTAGCACCCTGTACATGGGTAACCAAGTCCACATGTCCTAAGTTAGATCATGCTTAGGGGATAAGTAACCTGCAAACAAGAGCATTTATATTTATTTTTAAGAACCCCTTAAGCATAATCTCCTGCAGAAAATATGATTAGGCTAATTAGGGCTTAATATCTAGTCTATGAAGCATATCCTGACATCCAGTCTACAATAACACATCATAAAACTAAACATACATCAAACTATGCACCGCCCTAACATAAGGCCAAAAGTGATGGCTTAATCTAAGGTGTGTGTATTAAGGCTTATGTGGTATGCCCTAACTAGGTTTTGTTATAATTTGTTAAGTAAGAAAGGTTTTAATTATAAAAGATGGTTTCACTTTAAGTGGTTTAATTGATTTGTAAGTTTTACTTAATATTTCCTTTTATTTTACTTGGTTTACACTTAATAACTAAGTGTTATAAAAAGAAGAAAAGAGAGGATCACTCTCTTTTGTTCTTATCTTAAGTCACATCTAAAGAAAATTAATTAAATGAATTCTCTTTAGTGAATGGATTATTACATATTTTAATTAGTCCTATGTTTAGGTTCATTTTAAATAGTCTCATTCAATAAGTAAGGCATCTTAAGATTAATTGGAGTTAATTACTATCACATAACACATGGTTGTTCATTTCTTTCTATCATATGTAGCATGCATATGACTAAGTCCTAAACATATCTATACATGCATTATATTTTGACACACTTAAATACAAGATGCATAAATGAGTTTTATAGAAAAAGGAGATTCTCATTCATTAGCTAAATATACATTCAAATGTATGAAAGTACTTCATCATTATTTGGCCAGGGAAATAAGGTAGGAACCTCCTTGAGGCTACTTAAAGTCATGCATCCCCGAGTGTCCAGACTAGTTATACCCACTATTCTTAAATACATATGGATGTATAAACAACTATAAAAATGGAGAATCATGCAAAAATGGTAATTTTGTTTTGAATTATGCGTATGAAATAAGGTGAGATTTTCATTCATTATCCAAATACACACACAAGTGTATAAAAGTTATAAGCAAGTACTTCACCATTGTTTGATGAGGGGAATAAGGTAAGAACCTCCTTGGGGCTACTTAAAGTCATGCATCCTAGGTGTCCAGACTAGATATACCCGCCATCCTTAAATACTCATGAGTGTACAAACAACCATAAGAATGAAAATCATATAAGAATTGTATTTTGATTTAACTATACATGTGAACTAGAGTTCTGTCTAAATTCTAACATGGATATACATAAGAATAAACTTAAACAAGTATTGTGTCCTTTTCAAATGAACTATACACTTGTTAATATTTATATCCTTATGTAAATTCATGAAGATTAAAGAAAAGAGAACTTCATATCACATGTTCTAAGTTGTAAGCACAAATAAGCATATAAATACTTATAATTATCATTACTCCATGTGCTATAGTTGATTTATATGCTTTTAAAATAATTTTTTATTTAATAGTGATAATAGCCACACATATTTTTAATTAAGTCAACACATACAAATTTGACTTAAAGGAAATCATTTACTTTAATTAATTTTTGAAAGAAATGAATGCATGACTCAAGTGGCATGCAAAATTTTAACATAATTGGAAAGAAATAAAGAAACACAAGCATGTAATTTCAATCCAACTAATTACTAAGGACAATCACATTAAATAAGCTTATTTAAAATAAATCAAAGCTTCTTAAAGTCACTTTTAATTTTATGTTTAACTTGATTTAAGAGAGATGTGAGAAAGAGGTGTTTGCTAATCCTAATCCCATTCCCCATATGTGTGAATTAATTTGATTTAATAAAAATAAATTAGATGATTTTTTTTGGATTGATTAAGTTAAGCATGGATTAAATAAATTAATTAACCCCTACCTATGTTACCTTAAGATAATTGATTAAATAATTATGAGCTAATATAGTATGCAAATGAATTAAAAAGTAAATAGCAATGCTCCTATGAAATAAAAGGGGCCTAATGCAATTAGCTCATAATCATTTAATAATTAAGCATAAGGAACCATTTTAATTACTTTCATGATTTTCTCACACATGTGAGCTAATCATAATTTTATTAAGCTTCTTTAGGTTCTTGAATACCTAAAGCTCTACCCAAGATGAATTAAGGAAAAATCATATTTAATTAGATTTTTTAAATCAATTAAACCAATAATCCATTAATCCATCTCTCCTAAAAAGAGACTAGCTAAAGTTAATAATTATCTTGAAATGAGATGAGCTTAAGGAAAAGGTAGGGAGAGGTCCCAACCTAATTCCATAAGATGATTTGAATTCCAATTTAGTTAATTAAGTTTCTAATTTTTTTAATTAAGTTTTTAATTAGTTAATTAATTCATAATTAGGACTTTAGTTGAAAAGAGAGGGAAAATTAGAGAAAGGATTAGAAGGGAGACTCCAATCCACTTCCCTAAGTCTCCTTACTATCCAACAGTGATTAGGGAGTCCAAATAATTAATTAATCATTATTCATATGCTTAATTACCCCTTAATAAATCTAAGAGTGTAATTAGAGATTAATTAATTAATCCTCCTACTTTAACAAGTAATAAGTTCCCAAAAAATTAGAGGAGGCAGAAATCATCCTCTCAAATATTCTCAAAAATTTGGGATCAATCACCTGAGAGATTAGAGAGTAATTAAGCTAATTAAGTTTTAAATTAAACCTTAATTAAGCTTTATTTACTATTCAAAATCCATTGGAAAATTTTTTATTAAATTCTTCTCTTAAATACCTTTAAAATGAGTCATTGTTTATATATTTTGGATTTTTCTATAATTAGTTATGAATTATGGAAGTTTCAGCCTAAAAATACATTAATTAACCTTAATTAAACTAAATCTCATCAGTGCCATGTGGTGCGCTGATGTGGTGCACTTTCCATGTGGTGCCACGAGATTGATTATTTAAATTATCACATCGCTGAAATGACGTCGATGTAATTGATCACCCAGATCTCGACGACGATGGATCAAACCCAAGGCATAAAGAGAGAAATCTCATTTGATCTAACGTGATTTGGTCACGGCCATCCATTCCAATCACGTGGAACGAACTTCCCATGATCCACCTTTCTGCGAGCGATGAACAATATCATCCGTCCACCAAGGATCGTTCGATCCGAGCTCACCCAAGCTGGGATGAACTTCAAAATCAACCCAGACACTCAAGGAAGTAGACGAGCACATCCAACGGTCAAGATTGCATGCAATGAAAATTTTCTTTGAAAAGGACCAACCACACTTAAGCTAGAGATCAATTTTCATGGAAATATATCACCATAGCAACTCAGTACACATGAAAAGCTTCACCAAAGGTCCGTTAATCAACATGGGCCTTAATTTAGTGTGAGTTATTTTGGAGACCAAGATCCTCCTCCTTGGCATTCGACTTTGATCGAACTCGAACTTGAAGTTAATATGGAGATTGGGAAATGATTTAGGTGGCCTCGATGAGGTGTAGTGATGGTGTAGAAATGAGTAATTTGATTGAAGTGGGGTATTGGTAAAGTTGGGATCGAAGCTAGCCTCCCCTATTTTGGTTCCTCACGGGAAGAGAGAATGCCGAGAGTGGGCTGCTTGGAATCGCTCTAGAGCTCACAGGGAAGCTTGGAAATGTCTTTTGAAGCTCCACGAAATGAATTAGTGAAGTTCTCATTCAATTTGGGGGAGTAAACCCCCTTGATGTGCTAAGTTGGACAGACGAGGTGGCCTCCCATTTTTTGGCCGGCCAGCCACCGTCAGAGTGCTAGAGGTGTCTCAATCGACTCCGCCTCTTAGGTTAATTTGGGCTAGGTTGGGTCAAGTTGACCAATTGGTCAAATTGGGATCAATTATGGCTTTGGTCAAGTTCAATAATTGATTTGGAATGAACTTGAGTCATTAGTTACAATCAATTTGGGTTAGATTGTGATTTGACCCATTTTTTCCTTTTAGGCCAATTTGGGTTAACTTGGGTCAAATGACCAATTAGACTTAGTTTGGCCAATTGAGGGTCAAGGCATGTTCAATCATTGATCATGAGTTAGTTTGAATCAATGGTTTCAATCAGTTTAGGGTATGGTGGGTTTTGGCTTATTTAAGTTTCATTTGGGCTAAAGGTTGACTTGGTCAAAGGACCAAGCTGACTTGGTTTGACCCAATTGAGGTGATTGATCATCCTAGGGTGATTGTTGATCATGATATGAGATTTGTATAGGCTTGGTTCAATACAATTTAGGTTGAATTAAAACTTGGCTCGAAAAGGGTTCTTTAGGTCACTTTGGATCAAGTGGACCGAAATGGGTCAATTGGTTTGGTTTTGGCTTGATTCAAGTTTAGTTGAACTCATATATGAGCCTAGGATTGAAATATAAATCCAACTATAATCAATTTGGAGTCTAATGGATTTTTTCTCATTGAAGTTTTCAAGTCAAATGGCTAACTTGGGCTTGACTTGGGTTGACTTCAGTTTGATTTGATAATTGGAGGTTTCATTTATATTTGGAGAAATGATTGATTCAAGAGAAAATTTATTGGTTTGGCTTGATTTGGATAAGATTTGGCCAAGTTCAAGAAATTGGCTTAAAAGGCTTGAATTGGGTTTTGGTTTAATTTTGGATTTGGTTTTGGCTATTTGAATTTATATTTCATTTATATTTGGGAATAAAAATGAAGATATAAATGATTAATGAGAAAATCACTTGAGTTTGGAGTGATTTAGAAGCAAATTTGACCAAGCTTAAATATGCAATTCAAAAGGGCTTAAGTAGGGAATTGATTTAGTTTAATTTATTTCTAGTAGTTGGAGGGTTGGTTTCATTTATATCTATGAATATAAATGAAGGAGTAATTGGTTCAAAAAGAAACCAATTGATTTTGGGTTGATTTGTATGAGATTTGATTAAGCTTGTGGAGATATGTCCATAGGACTTAAGAGGGGATTTGGCTTGGTTTGATTTAGTTTGATTTATTTTTGGCTATTTGGGTATAGATTTCATTTATATTTATGAATATAAATGAAGGAATAATTGACTTATAATAAAATCATTCAAGTTTGGAAAAATTTAGGTGGAGATTTGGCTAAGCTTATGAGAGTGGGCCATAAGGCTTAAGGAGGAATTTTGATTTTAGATTTGATCTTGGGATTAAATTATTTGGTTTGGAATTTGGATTTGGATTTGGTAAATGTTTGAAGGATTGAATTGACCTTTGAAAAAATTAGATGAATTGGGATTGATTTGAATTTGGTTGAGGCTAAGTCCATAGGATGAAATCAAAGGGCTTAGGAAGAATGCTGATCTTGGATTTAATTATGGGTTTCAATGGTTTGGTTTGGTATTTGAGTTGGATTTGAGCTTTGGTTTGATGAAGAAAGCATGGATTTGGTTTAGGCTATAGGGCAGGCAAGTTTTCCTAAGTCCCTAAGGGATAACCTATTCCTATGGCTAACTCTTCTAAGTCTCTAGGCTTAGGTTAAGTGTTCACCTAATCACTAGAAGTGTCTTAAGACTAAGAAGCTCTTAGTGTCTACAAGAGTCCCAAATCTATGATTAGGAAGTTGAGAACTCTCTCCAAAAGTAAGGATAATAGGGTCCAAAATAGACAAGTCTTATCCATTATTTATGTTGAACTCATCGAAAGGTACTCTTTTAAAGGGTAGGTTGCCATTGCCAAAAAGGATGACGAGTTAGATTGGAGGCAACGATTCATAGATTATCTAAATATTGATAAACTACCTCAAGAGAAGTCCCTAGCACATCAGGTGAAGCAGAGAGCACTTTCCTATGCTCTCATGGATAGCACCTTGTACCAACAATCCTTTGATCATATATGGTTTCATTGTTTGGATAAATAGAAAGCTCATAAGATCATGATCGAGGTACACTCAGGTTTATGTAGAACACATCAATCCAGTCCAAGGATGAAGGCCAATATCAAGAGACTTGGATACTACTGGCCGTCGATGATCATAGATTGTATGGATGTAGCTAGGCGATGCCACCAATGTTAGGTGCACGGTCTAGTCCTACCCCAACCACCAAACATTCTACATCCAACATTGACCTCATGGCCATTTGAGTTTTGGAGTACCGACATAGTGGGTCTGATTGATCCTCCATCTTCCAAGGGTCATCAGTTCATCCTAGCTGTCATTGACTACTTTTCTAAGTTAGTAGAGGTGATCCCACTCAGAGAGGTCACAGCCAAAGATATGCTCCGCTTTTCAAGAACCATATATTAGGTGCCTCATGAATTATATCGACAATGGTACGCATTCAAGAGCACCAAAATCAAAGATGTCTGCATGTGAAAATTGATAAGAAAACCCTTTTCTAATGTAATAAACAATATAAACATTCAAATTTTCTTAAGTAACTTGCTT
The DNA here is from genome assembly GCA_021442155.1 of Cymbidium sinense. Taxonomy (NCBI): domain Eukaryota; kingdom Viridiplantae; phylum Streptophyta; class Magnoliopsida; order Asparagales; family Orchidaceae; genus Cymbidium; species Cymbidium sinense. Next base: position 18,433,344 of record CM038218.1, on the reverse strand, counting down.
AGCATGCATCATAAAGAGTGCAAAATATCCCATTTGGTGTGTATAGATATGCTTAGGATACATTCATATGCATGTTATACATGTTGGGAAAGAAGTAAAGTGATGTGTATTTTGTGAATTTAGTTCATTTTACTAAATCTTAAAATGTCTTCCTTTTGGATAGGTTTGTTTAGAGTTTATCTAAACTTAGAATTAATCAAAACACATAAAAAAATATTCACTAAAAAAAACTAAAATATGAATCCACTTTAGAAATTACTTAGGTTAGGGAAAGAAAGAGAAGTTCTCTTCACTTTCCCTCTCTTCATAACTTAGTAATTAATTGTAGGATTCACTTGAACTTAATCAAAACCTGAAATAAAATCCTCCTAAAAATTTTAAACAACTTAAATGAAATCCTCCTCTAAGTTGAACATCCTTCACGTTTAGAAAATCCTAACTTAAAGCCATAGCTAAGCATACCATACAAACTTTTAAAGCACACACATTAGGCTAAGTCACCACTTCTAGCTTTAGGTTAGGGCGATGCATGATTTGATGTTTGCTTTTATTTTTGATATATGTTTTATACTGGATGTTAGGATGTATGCTCATAGAATGAATGGTAGGGCAATCTTAGTCTAACCATTATTTTCTATACGAGATTGTGCTTAAGGGGTGTTATCATAAATAAAAATGTAAAATACTTTTGCTTGCAGGTGCTTATACCCCTAAGCATAATCCAATAGGCCGGGTGGACTTAGTCACCCATGTGTGGGGTGATAAGTCCAATATACATGCTTGGGATTTGTACGGTTTATTTTAGCTAATCCCTATTTTGCAGGTGTTAGCTAGATTTACTTTGCCCTTTTCATGTAATTTTTGCAATTAAGATTTTAGAATGATTATTATGGGGATTAAGATGAGCATTGGTCATAAGAGCTCATCTTATGCACCATGTGAAGCCTTTGGAGCATCCACCTTCCAACCATCCCAAAGAAAGAACCAAAGAAATTAAGAATAAAATAAGAATGAAGAAATAAAGCTTGAAGACACCCATAACAATTAGTTTCTAGCTCAATTGTATTTAATTCATTTGTAATCTGAGTTGCATAAGGGTAGAGCTCGGCTGCCCAATTTATTTTTTGGGTTTGTGCGATAGTACTCGACCATAAAGGCCTCTTATTCTTTTGCGCTTACCTTTATAAATTGATTGATGATTTGTTTAGCTAGTGCATATAGTGTCATCCTTTTTTCTAATTTCTTCCTTGCTTTATGTATGGCCTGGATGATAATTAGGCTCTTAGAGAAAAATAAATCTTTTACTAAACTTAACAATTCAAAACTAAAAATAAAGAACTCATAACCTCACCTAAAGCTCAGGCTTAAAATCAAGATAAAAGAATTAGTAACCACTTGGCTGGATGAGTATTTCTTTTATAATATCATGCACAAATGCATCTTGTTTCACTCTTGATTGGAGGGCTTCCACCTATTCTAGAGAAACTTGGCTTGACCTTTGAGATACATGGTGGAAACACACCTACTCCCTTCTCACTGATTTTGGCCAATGACTTTATTTCTCATGCATTAAGCATATGAATCTATTAGCACATCAAATAATTGTCCAAAATAAAAAATAAAATCTGAATTGCATTAGATTTAGAATATTTGAAGCATACCTTTACATGATCTAGTCTCTTTAGGGAGTGAGTTTAAGGACTTAGTCTCTTTCTAAATAAATAACAGCCTAACTATCTTGCATAAAGCATATGACTTTCCTACATAAATTTAAAATCATAGGAGGAGTTAGTGGCCACCCCTAGGCAGTTGTAAGTTCAAGCAGTCAGGTGATTTATCCTCTCTTGTAGAGGCAAACTAATGACCCATCTTTCGCATTAGATTTAGGTTGTTCTTTCAGTCCTCGCCATAGCTCCCTTGATTTAAGTTCTGAGGTTACTTCTCCTCTTTGTGGGCCATAAACATAAATCCTCACATCTTAGGTATTTTCTTAATATTGTGTTATTGAATTATAAGCCCTAAATTTCTAATGAAAAATTCAACTTAAACAAATTAAATCAATTTCAAAAATGTAGAGCCCAACCATAGGATAGTTTGAGATGCTCGCTAGGTTTTCTAACAACGTGAGCATCTCCTACTTATCTTCATTTGACTTCGATAATAGATCTCTCTTTGATCAATCCCATTTGATCTTCAAAAATGAACTAATTTATTGATAGTACTTTCCTATTGAAATCTTTAGAGAAAATGATCATTTACCTTAATCGAGAGCTTTCCTAAAGAATCCCCATTCCTTAGGATGTAATTAACTATGTGGGCTTGCCCTTGTAGGGAACTTAAGGAACCCAATTTAAAATAAATCCTGTCTTACTTTTCCATGTAAAGTAGGGGAAGAATCTCTAGTACACCTCAAAGACCTAACGTCCTTAGGAATCCTTATTTGGGTGATTAGGTCCATTGTAGGGCGATGATTTCTAACTTTTGAGATAGTACACCTCTCCTCAATGTCAGACTCGATCACCCTAATAAGTACATCTACGAATCTGTGTGGCATTCGACCAAGATGATTTATATTCCTATTCTCATTTATCTTCTTCTTTCCACCACAGAAAGGGAAGGAGGAATAAATGAGGACATTAGAAATTATAAATTTTTCGCACAGATTTTTCTGGGGACTCCACTGGGGAAGGTTCCTCTCTCCATCTTTGGTAAATGATCGTTGTCTCTAAATATTGATAGTGGGTATGTACTTTGGTATGAGTCTGAGACTATCTTTCTTTCCATTGGCACTTAGCTTATTTCATTCTTAAGTTAAGCTGGCCAACATCTTTAGGTTTTAGGATCTCACCCCATCTTGGTCTTAAAACCTCCGTTGGGTTCTCTAATGGGTAAAAATAAAAAGATCTAAATAAAAAGAAAATATTTAAAGACTTCCTCCTTATCATTTTTATGATAAGGAAAGGTTCATTCTAAAATAATAAAAACAAAATAATTTTTCCATAAGAGCTTTTCTTTTCAAAAAGCATTCTTTAAACATGCACATAATAAAATATTTTCCACAAAATCTTCTTAAATCACCATCATCTAACAATTCTCATAATTATTACATGTAGAAATTCTCAAAAAAATAAAATTAACAATCTTTTTTCAAAAGCACAAATGAACATCTTCTTTCAATTTATTTTGATGAAGATTTCATTTTCAAAAATAAAATGAACAATCATCCTTCCAAAAATCAAAATCTAAAATAAAAAAAACTTTCAAAATCCACAAATGAACCTCTCCATACGATACACTCACACTTATTGAATGGAAGTTTCATTTTCAAATAAAATTAAATTTTCCAAAAGCACAAATGAACATCTTCTTTCAATTCATTTTGATGAAGATTTCATTTACAAAAATAAAATGAATAATCATCTTTTCAAAAATCAAAATCAAAAATAAAGAAGTAAACTTTAAAAAGCACAAATTAACTTCCCCATTCAATACACTCACACCTATTGAATGAAAGTTTCATTTCCAAATAAAATTAAATTTTTCAAAAGCACAAAAGAAATATCTTCCTTCAATTCATTTTGATGAAGATTTCATTTACAAAAATAAAATGAACAATCATCTTTCCAAAAGTCAAAATCAAAATTAAAAATAAAACTTTCAAAAAAAAAACACATATGAACCTTTCTATTCAATATACTCACACTTATTGAATGGAAGTTTCATTTTCAAACAAAACTAAATTTTTCAAAAGCACATATGAACATCTCACTCAATATACTCAAATTTATTGAATGAAGATTTCATTCCCAAATAAAAAAATAATATCATTTGGAAATCCCACTTAACCCCACATATGACTGAGTTGGAAATTCCCTCTTTCAAAAAGCTATAATCACACACAAAACAAAATTTTTTACATTTCAAAAATAAGATTGACCTCCATTCTTACATACCCAAATTTGTTGAATGGAAGTCCCATTTTCAAAAATTCAAACTTAACAATCATATTTTCAAACTGCAAAACACATTCTGGAACTCCATTTAGCATACTCAAAATTGCTAAGTGAAGTCTCCAAATTCAAAATCAAAAAATTTTCAAACACATTTGGAACTTCACTTAGCATACTCAAATTTGTTAAGTGAAGTCTCCAAATCCAAAATCAAAAATTTTCAACCCATTTGGAACTCCATTTAGCATACTTAAATTTGCTAAATAAAGTCTCCAGATCCAAAATTAAAAAAAAAAAATCAAACACATTTTGGACCTTCATTTAGCATACTCAAATTTGCTAAGTGAAGTCTCCAAATCCAAAATCAGAAATTTTAAAACACATTTTGGAACTCCATTTAACATACTCAAATTTTCTAAGTGAAGTCTCCAAATCAAAAAAAAAAAAAAAAATTCAAACACATTTTTGGAACTTCATTTAGCATACTCAAATTTGCTAAGTGAAGTCGCCAAACTCAAAGCCAGAAAAGCTTCAAGCACTTTTGGAGCTTCTTTCTTTAGCATACCAAATTTGCTAAAGAGAAGCTTCCATTTTCAAAAAAAAAACCAAATCAAAAATTTTGAACACAAACTTTGGAATTTTATTTAGCATACTCAAATTTGCTAACTAAAATTTCCATTTCACAAAACTAAGTGAGACTTCATCTTTAGCATATCATATTTTCTAAGGTAAAGTCTCCACTTTCAATCAAATCAAAACAAAATGAAACCATTTAGGATTTTCTTTGCAACCCAAATTTTTTAAGGATTCTATCTTCAAAAATCAAACAAAACACACTTGGATTCTTCACCTAGCATTCCTAAATTTGCTAAGTGGAAATTCAAATTTTAAAAATCAAACAACAATTCACAAAAAGAAACAATTATTTTTAAACACCTCACTTAGTATACCTAAATTTGCTAAGTGAGTGGATTTCAAAAATACCAAACCAAAAACAAAATCAATTGACCCTTACTTTAATATACCCAAATTTGTTAAAGGGATGGGTCCTTAAATAAAAAATCTAAATTCAAACAAACATGCACCTATGGAAGCATCCTTCTCAAAAATATTTGAATCCATTTTTCAACATCCCCAAATTTGTTGAAGTTGGATTCATATTCAAAATTCCTCTTTCAATCAAATTCTCAAATCCATTTGAACCCCACTTAACACTTCCAAGATGTTGGATGTGGGTTCAAATTTTTAATTCAAAAAAAATAATAAAGATAGAAATCTGATCCAAGCTCGTTTCCTATTGCAGATTCTTATAGTCAGTTACAATGCAGTGACAGTTCAATTTTTCAATCTTTATAGTTGATCTGAGATGGCAGACTCACAGAAGTTTGTTTTCACCTTCCCTCATGGCATGAATTTGGCTTTGGGCCAAGCCAACTTCCTCCAATTGGATCATACACATCTTATCCACTTCAGTATGGGATTTGAAGGAGCTAGGATTGCATGTGAGGGCACTCCCCTCACGACAGTCAGTAGGACCATGGTGACCGAGCAGAAGCCGGTCATCTAGATTGATCTACCTTCTAATTCTGACATCTCCTTGTTGAAGAGGAAAGTAGTGTGTCCCATGAGCTTTAGATAGCAGTACCAGTGTCGGCCAGTTTAGTGCACCCCATGGTTTCTCATGTCGCCCAGGTGCTAGCACCTCTCATTGTACCCTCTATGAGTAAGGCTCCCCTGATCTCAGGGATTGCCTCCCCTACTTTTGAGTATGGGTCTAGCTCTCACTCCTCCCATCCTACCAAGACACGACATAGGAATAGAAACCGCATGATTAAGCGGTACCACACTAGGATTTCCAGGGAGATGGAGGAAGCAACCCATCCAACCATTGAGGAGTTTCCTATTTTTACTTCATCGTTGGTTACAACAAACCAATTTCATCCTCTCTCTAGGTGGTGAGAGGATGTTAGGAGATTCACATCACCTCCACCCGGTGGTACATCAATCGCAATTACTAGGAGGCGGTCGTGCATTGCCTCTCGATAGCCAAGTAGGTGAAGCTTACATATGTTTAAAGTTCAGAGCTCAATTTGATCTACGATCGATCATCCCCCATAGTGTGGGGAAACATATCCATTAGGAGAGGGCCAGATAGGCCCATACAGCTCATATTACTAGTAGGGAGAGGCAGAGGTTTAGTCGCCGCAGACTTCGCTTATTGATTTTCCATTTCGGCACACTGCCGACCAACCCATAGAGCATCTTACTTACCAGGACCAATCATCATAGGAGGATAGCTCTTGTGCATAGATATTTGGTGGTGTCCCCACCACACCACTCTACCCCTCGTCCTCCATCACTAGTTCAGGTCATAGCATCTCCAGTTCCATCAAAGGCCATGAAGGCCATATCCAGGGAGAAGCACACCCCGTTGGTGATCCGGCTATGGCCAAGGGATCCTACCCCATCTACACCACCTATTATAGTGAGGTCAAGCTCCCTAGCTTGACCTTCTATCCTAGTGGTAGTGCAGAAGGAGTGGCGACCCCGAAGCATCGTGGTCATCCCTTCACCAACTCAGTCAATACAGCAGGTTGTGGAGATGGTGACAGTTATTTCAGAGGTGGCAGATGATAGTCCAACTACACCAATGATAGTGAAACCTCCTAGGAATGTCACCCCTCTCATAGCTAGTGGCAGTCAAAAGTTTTTCTCATCCAGTGAGTACAGTCCACATAGAATTGACTCCCCAACAGCAGGTGAGGTCTGGTACCTCTTAGTGCACGATAGTGATCACACCGGTCAGCCTAGATCATTTGTTCCTATTCAGATACATCGTTCTCTTGAGGAGATAGTAGCTCATTATCTTGTAGAGAAGAAGGAGATCTTGGGGTATGATTGGTCATATGAGGAAAAAGTCAGCTTCGATTCCAATGAAGATGATTTGTTGGGGGACTCATCTAAAGTCTATATGGTTGACACTAGAGGATCTCTCCTCATGGAGCAGCATGTTATGGAAGGTGATGATGCCGAGCAAGAAGACACAGCCCATTCGCATCAACACCTCCTAGCATAATTAAAACAAAAAGTTGAAAAGATAGATAGGATGGTAATGCAGCTTGAGGACTTGTTAGCAGTGGTTTCAGTACTTTAGAAATAAGCCCCAATAGTTCACCCTATCACGGTTAAGATCAGTCAGCCAAAGTTAGTGCATGTCTTGGACCAAGCCAAGACCTTACCTCCCGTTGTGCAAGGTAGCACTAGCATGTATAGGAAGGTAGTGTAAAGTACCTCTATACAAGAAAAAGACATAAAACCCATGTTTGAGCAGTAAGTGAAGAAAGTGTTGACTCAAGCCCAGGGAGGATCATTGGTTCCAAAAGGTAGACCCTACCTAGAAGAATTCGATATAATCCAATATCCCAAGGGTTTCATGCCACCTTCCTTCAAAAGCTTTGATGGCAGTGGAAACCCAAGGCAGCATATAGCACACTTCAAGGCCAGTTGTTGCATCACCAGTGGCAGTGACGCTTTGCTTTTCCTCATCTTCATTAGTAGCCTAGCAAGAATTGCTTTGGATTGGTATGTTGAACAGCCCAACAATTTAGTAAAGACATTTGCTAAGTTAGAGCAACTCTTCATCAAGAGGTTTAATGGAGCTCAGTAAAGGGTTATTATAGGTGATCACATTGTAGCACAGTAGCACCCAGATGAGTCCCTTATTGATTATATTCTCTGATGGCATAACCTGAGTATGAAATGTGAGCGCAAAGCATGCCATTGAGATTCTTTTAAAGAATATCCATGGCTAGCCTTCATGCTTAAGGGCTTCACTATCAAGACATTTGAGCAGCTAATCAATAAGGCATCTAGTCTACAAGGAGAGGTCAAACAGTTGCCTTTTCAAGATCAGTTGCCTAAAGCAAAGCCAAAGAAGGTCTATAAGAAGAAACCAGGAGTAGTGATTGCGGTAGATAAGGGGGCAACCGATAGAGATTGGAGAGACCACTCCCTCCACCTCCTTTTTCCACCATCAGATAGCCCCCGGCCTCCACGGTAGCCTCCAAGGCCAATAGCACCTGACCATACCACCAGGTTTGCTACACTACTCTTTTAGATAAGCAATAAATATTCATTTAAGAGGGAGGTAATCAGGAAGATCTTTAAGAATCTCTTAAAGAAGCGATTTTTTAGCTACCCCTAGGGAGGCTGGAGGAAGTAGGCAAAATGATCCAAACTTTTGCCCCACCATGCTAATAAGTTTTGGAGGATTACTTCACATTTTAGGAATGGCTTGAACACAGCTTCAAGACCAGTGTTGTAGTTATCCAAAAGGAATACCTTGTGGAACAACCATCCAGTTCCATTAGGGTAATCCTTAGGGATACATGCGATCCCACCAAAATTAAAGAAGGTTAGGATATATATTTATCCAAAACCTCTAAGAAGATCATCCAGAAGATCAAGAAGCTTTCCTTTTAGGTGCCTAAGTCAGCTCAAACCTCCAACATCAAGGAATGTTTGCAAGTTGCCAGTGCCAACTCAAGGAGATGAGGAGCTCAATATAGCGACATGTGTTGCGAGATAGCCCATTAGTTCACAGCTAAGTCAGCCTCGACTATAGTTGCGACTTCCACCTGACTTCTTCCACTTGACTAGCTCTACTTCTTCTACTAGTAGAACTCTTGTATCTGGATAAGGGCAAATCCCTTACCACACTCTTTACTTGATTTCTACTTTGTACCTCCAAATAATTCCAAGAAATTGAAGAATAAAGCTAGTTTTAATTACATTTGTCACTTGATGTGTTGTCTTCTTCTATTCTAATGATAACTCTTCAAGTCAAAATAACTATAATAATTCTAATCTTCCTCTTTCATTTAGTTGGACTTTCTACTCTGAATACTATGTTTTCTCTTGAGATAGACTTGGAATCATCCGATTAGGGTCCCATAGGAGAAGTTAGGTGAGCTTGGCGTGTAGGTAGAACCTTCCATTACCACGCCAAGAGATCAGTCAAGTAGTGGCAAGGTTCTACCTCTAGGGCGCACCTCAAGATAGAGGGAAAATAAGTCATTGGTACAAAGATGAAGCCTCTCCAGATGCTCCACCCTTGGATATGCTTGTGGAGGACCAGCCCAAGGTGGACTACAATGTCCTTTCTCATCTAAGAAAGTTGTCATCTAAGCTAAGCATATATGATGCCCTATCTTATCAAGAGATGAGGGAATCATTAATCAAGGCTCTCCTTGATCGAAATATGCTTAGCTCGGTGACTATTGGTGAGGCACATTATGTAAAGAAGCTCAAGGGATCACCTTCATAGATGAAGACCTTCTTCTAGGGACTTGGAGCACAACCATCCCTCTACATCACAGTTGATGTGGGCAGGTTTAGATTGGTTAGAGTTCTCATTGATCTAGGTGCATTAGTAAACATTATGAGTCTAGAGGCCCTTGCCTATTTATGGATCGACATCTATACACTCCGAGGAGATCGGATGATGCTGAGAGGATTCAATGAACAAGGTAGACGGGCTTTAGGTTCCATAGTGTTACCCTTGGAGATAGGTGACTAGAAGACTGAAGCTAAGTTTTACATCATTGATTCAAATACTTCATTCACTGCTTTGCTCGGTAGGCCTTGGATACATCAGAATAAGATCATTCCATCCTCCCTTCATCAGTACATCAAGTTCAAAAAAGATGGGATTGAATACCATGTTAATAGAGATAAAAAGAAGTTAAAGAGATTGAGATTTATGAGGATATGACCTACTATCTTCCTCTACACAACCTTTCTCATGAACTTAGACAAAATTCAAACTCAAAATAAAAAAAAAAGAAAATCAAGAAAAAGAAAGAATAAAAGAAAAAGAAGAGAAAAATGAAAATCCAAGTGAACAAGAAAGGGGAATTGAAGAAGAAATAGATTATATCACTTTCCACCCTATCCATTCCATCATATGGACATGTGGGTAGGATGACTCAACCTCCACCGTGAGGAAGGTAGAAGAGGGTTCAGGTGGAGACCCCTAGTTGGCCATCAATCAACAGAGGCCGTGTTCCAGTTCATAGGAGTACCTCTACTATTCACATAGACTTTGAATCCACTTCGAAGGATGAGTCTAATATGATTAGTATACCGCCTCTCCGGGTTCCATTGGAGGTGACTTTCGATCCAAATAGAGATGAAGACCAGGCCTCCAGACAAAGCAAAGTATTCGAAATAGGTTTATGTAAGACTATTAGGCAGCAACTAGGAACCTTAGCTCATCACTTTCATCTCAAAAAGCTAAAGGTTTAGTAGTTAAGGAAGCCACTAAGTCTTCCATGGATATGAAGCAGAAGAGATTCCTTTTGGGATCAACATCCTCAAGTCTTGAAGCTGACGTAGAACTTGATGATGATACTTTTAAAGAATTAATGGAATTACCACTTGACTTTTACTCGCCTTGTGTTCATAATCTTATACAGAAAGGTTTGGTTCCTCATACATGGTCTAGGCATAGGTCAAAGTATTTCAAGAAGCTATGGAACAACATAGGAAGGGAAGCACGATCATGAGCAAGACTAGGATTCTATACAATGGGTCTGGTAGATGATGATGATTACTACTTAATTGTTACCAATCATTTGGAGTCTGATAGGTTCTTCTCATAGAACCCAAACTCTTATGAGAATGTGTGTTTAGAAACCTCAAATGATCCAGATGATCTTCAAATCAAGGATGCACCTCCATAATTTGAAGAGGAGATTCATTCAATAATAGACAAGCTTAAAGAAATCAACCTCGGGATACAAGAAAATCCACGCCTGACATACATCAGTTCATTACTAAATGAAGAAGAAACCAATGACTTAGTTATGCTATTGAATGAGTTTAAAAGGCTTATATGGAGTTATGAAGAGAGATAATTATCTCTAGCATAGTAGTCCACAAGCTAGCAATAGATCCTAATGCTACCCCTATTAAGCAAGCTCCTAAATCCATGTGATTATAAATTGAATAATAGATCATTTCCGAAGTCAAGAAACTAACGATGATGCTTTCATCAGGGAAGAAAAATATCCTACCTGGTTATCCAGTGTCATCCCAATTAAGAAGAAGAATGGCCAATTTTCCATATGCATCGATTTTAGGGACTTAAACAAGGCATGTCCTAAGGATGAGTTTTTTCTTCCTATATCAGAATTAATGGTGGACATCACCTCATCTCATGCAGTATTCTCTTTCATGGATGGGTCATCTGGCTATAACCAATCAAGATGTCTCCTGAAGATGAAAGAAACACCACTTTTCAAACTCCGATCAAAATCTTCTCTTACAGTGTCATGTCTTTCGGCCTTAAAAATGCAGGTGCTACATATCAATGGGCCATGACTCAGATCTTCAATGAACTCATCCATCATCAAGTTGAGTGTTACGGTGATAATCTAGTAGTCAAGAGTAAAGAAAAGGAATACCATATCTTTGACTTGAGAGTAGTTTTTGAATAGTTAAGACAATATAATCTCAAAATGAATCCCCTGAAGTGTGCATTGAGGGTAGCTTCAAAAAAATTCCTTGGGTTTTTGTTTACAAAGGAATAGAAATAGATCTAAAAGATCAAAGCTATCATAGAATTTACACCTCTTAAGAGTCTAACTCAACTCAGATCATTTCAAGGATGGCTGGCATATCTAAGATGCTTTATCTCCAACCTATCAGGGAGATGCAAATCATTTTCAACACTTATCATAAAGGATGCCAAGTTCAAGAGGGATGACAAGTGTTAGCTTGCCTTCGAAGACATCAAGCAATTTGTGAAGCCTCAGTTCTAGCACCCTATCTGGAGCCACTCATCCCTCTACTCTAGCATTGACTCTCTCTCTCTATTAGCAAATGATGAAGGAAAGGCGCTCTCTACTACCTCACCATTATCTAATTCTGTGAAACTACCTATTGAAACATTACCTAGCTTTGATCTTTGCATCCCAAAATCATGGCATTATATATCTCATAAGGTGAACTTGATCTATAGAAAAATCCTTTGATGCGTCATGACACGATAGCTATCCGGATGTTTAGCGGTCCATGAAACTTCCGCTTTGACATATTAATTCACTAGGTCTTTGTAGGAGAACTTGTGTTATCTAAGAAGACCATTACTATCCATCAAAGATGGGAGTTGAACCCACTTGGGAAGGATGCTATAAAAGGCACCAAGGAGGATCCTATCGCTATTGATTGTAAAGGGAAGAAATGCTTCCAATTAATGGGCTCTACCAAAATATCACCCATGAAATAAATCATGTTTGAAAATAATCATTAATAAAAGAATAAAAAATCGATTCCATTCATCAAATCTTCTCTTCTTTGAGTGTTGTTTATTTGTCTTGTGAATCCGTTTAGGTGTTTGGGGTGTAAGAGTCCCTGGCTTCATCCCTCTTTCACATCACAAAACACAATCTCTCTAGTTATTAGAATAGGTGTGAGAGAACCAAGGCATATTTTGATTAGCCAAGATGGGTGTAAAAGAGAGAATCTTTCTTAGTGGGAATCCTGTTTGCCATCCATGGCATCATTTTCAACCTTACTTGTGTTTAGAATAAGTAGAGAACCTAAGAGCATCTATTTCTTTAATACATGCACAAAATAAACACAAATCTTTTTGTCTCGCTACTCATTATGGGAACAAGCCCTTTACTTTCACTCATGTGCTACAGGTTGTGTCTGTGCTACCATTCTTATTAGTGGTCATTTATTGGAAGATGTGAGTCCTCTTTTCTTCTTACTTGACCATTACAAACCAATGTGCCTTGTTAGTATGGTAGGCTTCCGACAAGTAAATTCTCTCATGTTGACTTTCTTAAGATGTGAGTCCTTCTTTCTTCAGAACTAGCATCGCATTATGAGATTGAGTATATTTGAGGTTTAGAATAAGTCCCCCAGAGGTTCCTTTCCTCTTGACTACATTTGAGTCAATATAAGTCTCCCAGTGGCATTCATTCAATAGTCGCCTTAGGTCGGATAGCACTTATCGAAAATACTATCAGTGTCGGTTATTTAGGAATGTGAGTCCTTGAGCTTTCTTCCTAGACTGATTGTTGCAATCTGATGGGCACCTTAGGTTGGATGATGTTCATTATCGAAGGTGACTCACCGGTGAGTACCACTCTTGGCGGTCTTGAGTCTACTTGAGTTGGACACCGAATACCTATTGGATATATGACTAGCCATGTCATTTTCTACGAGGTGTTGTATTAAGCCCTTTAGTGGCCCCATCTTTTATGGGCACTCTATTTGGATCACGCCCTTTATGACCCCATTTAGACACTACTCGGGTTACTTTTGGATTGGACAATCCTCTTTCCTAGTTGCCACCACTATGGTTGGAGAATTTGTTGAGCGGATATGCAGATTCTCCTTTGGTTCAGTAAATCTAAGATAGGTCTAGGCTGATATAAGCTCCTTCTCAATTTGATCCCTTGCAAACTAACAGGTTCCATATTAAAATAAACTAAATAAGACAAATAAATTAATTCACTTGTGGATTAGGAATTCAAGCCCCCAAAAGGCCTCTTTTCCCAAGTAGGCATCCATCTTTGAGGCGGTGTCTAGAACTCCCACATAGGAATTGCCGACTACTAAGTTCACATAAATTGTGGGTCGATACTCCTGATAGTCACCCAAGGTCAGTTCAATCTATTTTTCCATGAGTTACACGAATCATTAGCTTTGAAGATGTAAGACTATGATGCATTCTTTCTAGCATGATTGTCATAAATTGATGGGCAACCCTAGGTCGGGTTCGATTTATTTCCCAAAGCAACCAATGACCCAGTGGTCTTTTGTAGTGGAAGATATGAGAACCTGAGTTTTCTTCCCTTAAATTGATCATTACAAACTGAAAGGCACTCCTTTGGTCGGATAACTCTCCCGGTGGAAGCTACTCCCTTTGGTTGATAGAGATAGGTCTAGGCTTGCTCCTTTCGGTTTGATCCATCCCAAATCAATGGAATCCATCAAAACAAATCTAAAAATGAAACTAATCTTTGACTATCCTTGAGCTAATTTAAGTCCCAATATTCACTCAATAGTCGCCTTAGGTTGGTTCAATTTATTGCTCAGCATGATCACCCATGGTTCCTTGTCTTTTAGAAGATGTGAGTCCTGCTTTCTTCTTAAGACTTGACCATTGCAAACCAAAAGGCACTTGGTTGGATAGTCCTACTTTTTTTGGTTGTACAACTCTCATGGATTGGTAAATGAGTTAGGTCTAGGCCTCCATAGCCCTGCCACAGTTCATCACAAATCGATGGGATCATCATAATCAAAATAAATCTAAAATGAAATTAATCTTGACTATCCTTGAGTTGATTTGGTCTCTGGTGGCATTCACTCAATAGTCACCTAGGTTAGGCTTAATTTATTTTACCCAAAGCAACCGATCACTCTAGTGGTTCCTCATTTTGGATAATATGAGTCCCCATTCTTTCTTCCTAACCTGACCATTGTATACCGAAAGGCACCCCTTGGTTGGATAATCCTACCTCGTGGTTGGTAGACTACTCCCTTTGGATTGATAAATCCAAGTTAGGTCTAGGCCTCCATGGCTCCTAGTCAGTACAGTTCATCACAAATCGATGGGATCAATCATAATCAAAATAATCTAAAAATGAAATCAACTCTTGACTATGTTTAAGTTGATCTAAGTCCCCCAGCGGCATTCACTCAATAGTCAACCTTTGATTGGGTTCAATCAATTACCTTGCCAATAGATTACCCCAGCAACTAGTTCCTACTTTGGAGGATGTAAGTCTACCATGCTTTCTTCTTAGTACAACTACTGTATATCGAAAGGCATCCCTTTGGTTGGCTAGTCCTACTATGTGTTTAGTAGACTACTCCTTTGGATTAGTAAATCTGAGTTAGGTCTAGGCCTCTGGGGCTCCTACTCAGTGCGATCCATAACAAACCAACATGGTCCATCTCAAAATCCAAAATCTAAAAATTTGAAACAAACAAATCCAATGAAACAAAGAAACAAACAATCAATCTAAATCAACCCTTTTGCTTCTCCTCAGTGAGATGCAAATCCTTCAAGTTTCCCCAGCGGATCTAAAATTTTAATCCCTCCGTATATTTCATAATCCCTCCCTTGTGGATGACTTCAACTTGCTTCCCTAATGGTTCACCTTACTATCCCACATGGAACCTAAAAATAATAAACAACAAATTAAAACAAATTCAACCCTCTTCCCTAGTGGAACTCAAATTAAACCTCTCATCCCTTTGGATGATTTGAACTGTTTCCACTGGAAGGTTCACCTCTCTATCCAGTGGATTCCTCTCTCTTATGTCTTGGACATAAGTAGAGCCACATTGTACTAAGCTCAGATTCCTACACCTTGGGTTGGGGATAGATTTTTAGTTAGTGATGATCTTGTTGTTGTTGATCATTTTGGTGACCAATATGTGGTGTTCCTTGTGTCACACCACACCTATTGCCCTTTGTTGACCTCATTTTAGAATGAGCTCTCAACACCTCCATCTTAAACATAGGATTCTCTTATACACTAAGTCCTTAATCTTAGACACATCTAGTGATTGGGTGGACACTCAACCTAGCTTAGAGACTTAGAAGTTAGCCATAGGAATAGGTCATGCTTAGGGGTGTTAGGAAAATTTTACCTACCCTTGAACCATTCCTCACCTTCCTTCCTTCAAGTCAAACTCCAAATCAATCTTATTGATTTTCTCCAAACTCAAATCAACTCCATGATTGAAAATGATTGAAATCCCAAATAAATCATGATAATCAAATCAAATTCTCATTTATGATATATAAAAATATAAATCAATCAAATCAATTCAAAATTCAAGCTCAAAACACCAAAATTTCTTAAGTCCCTTAATTTCCACTTAATGGACTTAGCCTAAATCATGATCAAATCAATTCAAATTCATGGGATTTTCTTATAACTCATTTATATTCTCATTTATATTCACATATATAAATGAAATATAAATTCAAATCAATCAAACTAAATCCAACAATTCAAAATTCAAACTCCAAACTTCAAAAATTTTCTGAGTCCTTTAAATTCTCTTTTAATGGACTTAGCCTAAATCATGATCAAATCACTTCAAATTCTTGAAATTTTCTCATCATTTATATTCTCATTTATATTCACATATATAAATGAAATATAAATTCAAACAATCAAAATTCCAAAATTAAATTCAAATCTTCAAAATCCAACTTTCAAGTCAAAATCTTGAACTTAATCAAATCAATTTCAAATCAAGTCAAACTCTTGATTTTCCTTCATGATTCAATCAACCCTAAAATCATGAATCCAAATATAAATACAAACTTCAATCAGCAAATCAAAAATCAAACACCAAATCCATTCATATTCTTCCTTTAAATATGAAATTGTCAAATGGATCAAAACTCATTAGACTTCAAACCACTTGCAAATGGATTTATAGTTCAATCATAAGTCCATAAACAAGTTCAATCAAACTCAAATCAAGCTTTGACCAAGCCATTTGACCCACTTAGGCTCACCTGACCCAAAGTGACCTAAAGTACCCATATGTGCCAAAGTCTAATCCTAACCAAATTGGATTGAATCAAACTCACTTGTGCCTCTCATCATGATCAACAATCATAATGGGATGATCAATCAACCAAATTGGGTAAAACCTAAGGGTTGACCAAGTCAACACCTAGCCAAAATGAAACCTAATATAGCCAAAATCCACCATAGGCCAAATTTATTGAAACCATTAATCTAAGTTCATTCATGAACTATGTTTGAACTTGATCAATTCAATATTTGAGCCTAACCTAACCCAATTGGCCACTTGACCCAACTTGACCTAAAAATCAAAATGTGTCAAAACTTGATCTAAGCCAAATTGATTGAAACCAATGGGTCAAGTTCATTCCAAATCACTTGTTGAACTTGATGAAAGCCTCAATTAGCTAACTAGACCCAACCTAGCCCAATTGACCTTGAACCCAACTTGACCTAAAGGGGTCACGTTGAGCCAAATTTAAACTTAACCAAAATTGATTGGAAATAAAGATATCAATCCACTCCATATGGCTAACCTAACTTAAACCTACCATGACCTAGCTCAAATAGGTCAAATGGGTCAAATTGGTCAACTTGACCCATTTGACCTAAATGAAGTCATATGAGCCAAATTCAAAACTAAACTAAATTGAATCAAACCAACGCCACCAAAACATTTTAAATGGTCATATGAACTTGACCCAACTATTGGTTTTACCCATTTTGACCAATTGGTCAACTTGACCTAAGTTGACCCATTTTGACCTAATTGGGTCAACATGAGCCAAACCATATCAAATGAATTCCAAATCTAATGAAACTTGGCCAAACTCATTTTCTCAACATACACTAGATATTCAAATTCAAAATTAGCAAATGACCATTCTACCCTAGGCCATAGAAAAATTTTGGTCTAATCCATGGGAATTTGGTCAACCCTCTTCATATCAACTTGATACCTTCTTAATAGGTCAAGTGAACCCTATGAGTGGTGCACCCAACCCAATGGGTTTGGGTCAAAATGGACCCAAGGCAAAGCGACATGGGTCAAATTGGACAAATAAACCTCCTCCACTTGATTTGAAGCACATGGGAGGTTTGTCAATCCACTCCTGGCTCAAAGACCATGTTCAATCAGCCAAAAACATCCCTTTCCATATGGTCAATTGGATCAAAATGGCACCCATAGATTCAACCATCCAATTTCCATAGGGGGAGATATACTCCCCCTAATTCCATTTGAATTTAACATCCTCATCATCAACTGAGTCCTAGAGAGTGTTAGGAGCCATCAGAGAGCATTCCTAAGCTTCCTAGGAGGGAATTGAAATCAAGCATTCTCAATTTTCTTCCTTAAAAAATAGGAGAGCTCCTCTCAATCCTAAACTTCCTCTTCACTCAAATCCACTTAAATTGCCTTTGCACACTCCTGGGGATCAAGTCGAGTGCTAAGCTCTCACAAGTTCCCAAAGCAAGGAGAGTTTGGATCAAAGGCAAAGCAAGAGGAGAGGTGTTGGTTGAATCACACCCAAGGCTTAAAACTTTCAACAGCTTAGTCTCACTATACAAAGCAACCTTCTCAGAATTGAGCGGTGATCACCTCTGAGGTATGGAATTTTGACCACTAGGCTTAGGAGGTGTTGGTCCTTTGTGAAAGAAATGTTCATGGCATGAAATTCCACCGTTGGATAGATTTGCCATTACTAGATGGTGTGGGTAAAGTTTTATTCCAATCAGCTTCGAGCTCAGATCTTATTCATGGGCGGTCTCCATTGATTCGGAAGAACTAGGAATCTCACCATCCATATGCATTTTGGATGGATGGCCAGATTAATGCACATTTATAAATCATTTATCCTTTAAAACCATGGGTGATCCCACGGCCATTGATCCTTGATCGAGCGGTTGGGATCAGCGCATCCACACGTCACGTGGTGATGTGACATTTAAGTAACCCCTCATAGTGTGATAAAGCGCTGACCACCCGTGTCGTGTCATGTTAGATTAGATTAGTTAATTTTTAATTTTAATCTAAGCTTCAAAAATTCATGTCCTTAAATAAAAATCAAAAAAATATGAGGTAAATTTTTTTTAAAAAGATAATTCCATCTAGAATATTATAAAATTAATTTTAATGGATTTTGAATTATATTTTTCTCTAATTTTTGGTTTTAATGGAAATATTATTTTATAATTACTCTTAATTAATCCTCGATTAATCCCAAACTTCTTGGGTATGTTTTGGGATGACTTCCTCCCCTAATTTTCTTGGGATTTATTGAGGACTTAATTGGGGGAATTGCAAATGAATTTCCTAATTACTCCCTTAATGTAATTAAGGATAAGTAAGGATTGGATTAGTGTTTTAATCCCTCATTGGAGTTGATTAAGGTTAGATCCAATAGGAGGCTTAGGGAATAATTTTGGGGTATTTCCCCTAAGCTATTCCCTAAACCCCTTTTCTTTCCTTAATCCTCTCTTAATTAAGGGTTAATTCATTAATTACCCTCTTAATTAATTTCTAAAATTTTAAAACTTCCATAACTTAATTAATCTACTTTGGGTAGATGCTTAGGTGTTCAAGAGCCTAAGTTCAATTAAGAAAATCAAAACTCAACTCATGTGTGAGGGGTGTTTTGAAATTACTTAAGTTAAACCCTTAATTAACCATTAATCATGAGCCAAATTGCATTAGGCCCTTTTCTTCCTAGGAGAATTGCAAGTTTAAATTCCTTATGAGGTTTTATGTCATCTCATTGGCTCATAATTACTTGGTTAATTTTGCTAAGGTGGTGTAGGTAAGGCTTGATTAATTTTTTTAATTCATACATTTACCTAATCAAAATATAAAAATGAATCTAATCATCTAAAAATTAAAAAAAAAAATCAAACACATGTAGGAATGGGTTAGGAACAGCAAACTTAATGCACTTTTTCAAAATTAAAACAAACTCAAACTCAAACAAAATTCACATTAAACTACATTTGATTTGCTTTAAGCTTTCTTATTTCTTAAGATTATCTTTAGGATTTAATTAAAGTGAATGTGTTTACATGCTTTCATTGCTTTAGTTCTTTCCCAACATGTTAAATATGTATGTCATGTGGTTTCATGCATCCATACTTTTCAAAATTCAAATTTAAAATGAAAATATTTACTTTATGTCAAATTTGCATGTGTTGGCTAAAGTAAAAAAATATGAGTGGCTATTATCACTATTAAATTCAAATTATTTTCAAAAATATGAATCAATTATCAAAGCTAAAGTGTGCTACTTATATTTTAATTATAAGCATGTGAGTAAGATATAAGGATGTGCTTAGTATAGGTTTTCCTTTTCTTCTCTTTTAGTATAGTTTTGAATAGGATTTGGTAAACCTAACACTTGCCTAATTTCATATTCTATTCATTCTCATACTATCACTTAAGAGGGATACGTATGCTTGCACATATAAATTTCTTAAACAAAAATCAATCAACTAATACAAATTTTTGCATTCTTTATTTTCCATTCATTTCTTTTGTACACATATTTGTATTTAAGAAAACTAGTATATTAGTCTAGACAAACCCGAGGTTGTGAGGCTTTAAGTAGCCCCAACTAGGTCATATACCTTACACCTCTGGTTAATAATGGTGCTATACTCACTTATGCCTTTCTTACTTTCATGTGTGCATGTGAAAATTGTATAAGAAAACTCATTTTCTACTTAAGAAAATCATGCATCATAAACTTCAAATTTTCTTAAAGTAATTGCTTAGCATGCATCATAAAGTGTGTAAAAAATATTTCATGTTTGTATAGATATGCTTAGGATCATTCATATATGTTATACATGTTGGGAAAGAAAGAAGTGAAGTGATGTGTTTGTGAATTTAGTTCATTTTACTTAATCTTAAAATGCCTTCTTTTAATAGGTTTGTTTATAGTTTATCTAAACTTAGGATTAATTAAACATAATAAAAATTCACTAAAGAAAACTAAAATATGAATCCACTTTAGAAATTACTTAGGGAGGGAAGGAAGAGAAGTTCTCTTCTTTTCTCTCTTCATAACTTAGTAATTAATTGTAGGATTCACTTGAACCTAATCAAAACATGAAATAAAATCAACCCAAAACTTCTAAACAACTTAAATGAAATCCTCCTCTAAGTTGAACATCCTTCACACTTAGAAAATCCTAACTTAAATCCATAGCTAAGCATACCACACAAATCGTTAAAGCACACACATTAGGTTAACTCACCACTTCTACCTTTAGGTTAGGGCAGTGCATGGCTTGATGTTTGCTTTTATTTTGTGATATATGTTTTAGATTGGATGTTAGGATGTATGCTCACAGAATGAATGGTAGGGTGATCTTAGTCTAACCATTATTTTTCTGAGGGATTTGTGCTTAAGGTATGATAAATAAAATATAAAATGCTTTTCTTGTAGGTGCTTATACCCTAAGCATAATCCAATAGGTGGACTTAGTCACCCATGTGAGGGATGATAAGTCCAATATACATGCTTGGGATTTGTATGGTTTGTTTTAGCTAATCTCTATTTTACATGTTAGCTAGATTTATTTTTTCCCTTTTCATGTAATTTTTTGCAATTAGGATTTTGGAATGATTGTCATGGGGATTAGGATGAGCATTGGTCATATGATCTCATCTTATGCACCATGTGAATCCTTTAGCATCCACCTTCCAACCATCAAAAGAAAGAAAAGAAAGAAGAAAAGAAGAAAAGAAGAAGAAAAGAATAATGAAGAAAAGCTTGAAGACCCCCATAAGAATTCCTTGCTTAATTGTATTTAATTCATTTGTAATCCGGGTTATATAAGGGTAGAGCTCAGTTACCTAATTTGTTTTTTGGATTTGTACGTTGGTAGCGGACCACAAAGGCCTCTTATTCTTTTGCACTTAGCTTTATAAATTGATTGATGATTTATTTAGCTTGTACATTAAGTGGCATCATTTTTCTAGTTTCTTCCTTGCTTTATGTATGGCCTGGATGACGATTAGGCTCTTTGGAAAAAATAAATCTTTTACCAAACTTAACAATTCAAAACTAAAAATAAAGAACTCATAACCTCACCTAAAGCTTAGGTTTAAAATCAAGATAAAAGAATTAAACCCTTGTTTGGAGTATTTCTTTTATAACATCATGCAAATGCATCTTATTTCACTCTTGATTGGGGCTTCCACCTTTGCAGAGAAACTTGGCTTGACCTTTGAGAGCCATGGTGGAAACACACCTCCTCCCTTCTGATTTTGCCAATAATCTTTATTTCTCATGCATTAGGCATATGAATTCTATTAGCCTGAGTCAAAATGATTGTCTAAAAAAGAAAATAAAATGAAATTTGAATTGTATTAGATTTAGGTTATTTGAAGCATACCTTTACATGATTTAGTCTCTTTAGGGTATGAGTTTAAGGACTTAGTCTCTTTCTAAATAAATTACAACCTTACTATCTTACATAAATCATATAACTTGCCTATATGAATTTAAAATCATAGGAAGAGTTAGTTGGTGGCCACCCAGTTGTAAGTCAAGCAGTCATTTGTCCTCTCTTATGGAGGCAAACCAATACCCATTTTTAGATTTAGGGTGTTTGGCCCTTAAAGCTCCCAGATTTAGGTTTGAGGTTGCTTCCTTTGTGGGTAAGCATAAATCCTCACTCTTAGGCATTTCATAATTATGTGTTATGGAATATAAGCCCAATTTCTAATGAAAAATTCAACTCAAACAAATTAAATCAATTTCAAAATGTAAACCATAGGATAGTTTTTAAGATGCTCACTAGGTTTCCTAGCATCATGGCATCTCTACTTATCTTCATTTGGCTTGATAATAAATCTCTCTTTGATCCCATTTGATCTTCAAAATAAACTAATCGATGATAGTTCTTTCTGAAATCTTTAGAGACAATGATCATTTACCTTAATCAGAGTTTTTTCTAAGGAATCTCCATTCCTTAGGATGTAATTAACTATGGGGGGCTTGCCCATAGAACTTAATAAACCGATTTAAAATAAACTTTACTTTTCCATGTAAAGTAGGGGAAGAATCTGGTACACCAAGACCCGTCCTTAGAGTCCTTATTTTGGTGATTAGGTCCATTGTAGTGGTGATTTCTATCTTTCAAGATAGTACACCTCTCCCTTGTCATACTGATCACCCTAATAAGTACATGGATCTGGCATCCAGAGATTTATATTCATGTTCTTCCTCTTTTCCACCACAAAAGATGAGACATTATTATAAATTTTCCCCATAGATTTTTCTGACGACTCCATTGGGGAAGGTTCCTCTCTCCACTTTTGGTAAATGATCGTTGTCTCTAAATATTGATAGCGGGTTTGTACTTTGGTATAAATGAGACTATCTTTCTTTCTTTGGCTTCAGCTTATAAGTTAAGCTAGTAACATCTTTAGTTTAGGACCTCACCCGTGTTGGTCTTAAAACCCCGTTAGGTTCTCCTGGGTAAAATAAAATCTAAATAAAAGAAAACATTTAAAGACTTCCTCTTATCATTTTTATGATAAGGAAAGGTTCATTCTAAAATAATAAAAACAAAATAATTTTTCCATAAGAGCTTTGCTTTTCAAAAAGCAGTCTTTCAAAAATTCACATAATAAAATATTTTCGACAAAATCTTCTTAAATCACTCTCATCTAACAATTCTCATATAGTTACATGTAGGAATTCTCAAAAAATAAAATTAACAATCTTTTTTTAAAAGCACAAATGAACATCTTCTTTCAATTCATTTTGGTGAAGATTTCATTTACAAAAGTAAAATGAACAATCATCTTTCAAAATCAAAAATTAAAATAAAAATAAAATAAAACTTTCAAAAGCACAAATGAACCTCTCCATTCATACACTTATTGAATGGAAGTTTCATTTCAAATAAATTAAATTTTCCAAAAGCACAAATGAGCATCTTCTTTCAATTCATTTTGATGAAGATTTCATTTACAAAAATAAAATGAACAACCATCTTTCCAAAATCAAAATCAAAAATAAAAAACTTTCAAAAATGTGAACTTCCCATTCAATACACTCACTTATTGAATGAAAGTTTCATTCAAATAAAATTAAATTTTCATAAGCACAAAGAAATATCTTCCTCAATTCATTTTGATGAAGATTTAATTTACAAAAATAAAATGAACAATCATCTTTCCAAAAGTCAAAATCAAAATAAAAAAAACAAAACTTTCAAAAAAGCACATATGAACCATTCCATTCAAAATACTCACATTTATTGAATGGAAGTTTCATTTTCAAATAGTATTAAATTTTTTATAAGCACATATGAACATCTCCACTCAATATACCCAAATTTATTGAATGAAGATTTCATTCCAAAATAAAAAAATAATATCATTTGGAAATCCCACTTAAACATATCCTACATATGATTGAGTTGGAAATTCCCTCTTTCAAAAAGAAATAATCACACACACACAAAAAATTTTACATTTCAAAAATAAGATTGACCTCCATTCTAACATACCCAAATTTGTTGAATGGAAGTCCTCTTTCAATGAAACTTAGCAATCATATTTTCAAAATGCAAAACACATTTTGGAACTCCATTTAGCATACTCAAATTTGATAAGTGAAGTCTCCAAATTCAAAATCAAATAATTTTCAAATAAATTTGGAACTTCACTTAGCATACTCAAATTTGTTAAGTGAGGTCTCCAAATACTAAATCAAAAATTTGCAAACACATTTTGGAACTCCATTTAGCATACTCAAATTTGCAAAATGAAGTCTCCAAATCCAAAATAAAAAAAAAACTTCAAACACATTTTGGAACTTCATTTAGCATACTCAAATTTGCTAAGTGAAGTCTCCAAATCCAAAATAAAATTTTTTCGAAATGTGTGAAGTCTCCAAATCCAAAATCAAACATTTTCAAACACATTTTGAAACTTCATTTAGCATACTAAAATTTGCTAAGTGAAGTCTCCAAATACAAAATCAAAAATTTTCAAACACATTTTGGAACTTCATCAAAAATATTCAAACACATTTTGGAACTTTATTTAGCATACTCAAATTTGTTAAGTGAAGTCTCCAAATCCAAAATCAAAAATTTTCAAACACATTTGGGCATTTAGTATACTCAAATTTGCTAAGTGAAGTCTCCAATTTCAAAATCAAAAAATTTCAAACACATTTTGGAACTTCAATAAAAAGATTCAAACACATTTTGGAACTTCAGTTAGCATACTCAAATTTGCTTAGTGAAGTCTCCAAATCCAAATTCAAGAATTTTCAAACACATTTTAGAACTTCATTTAGCATACTCAATTTTGGTAAGTGAAGTCTCCAAATCCAAAATAAAAAAAATTTCAAACACGTTTCGGAACTCCATTTAGCTTACTCAAATTTGCTTAGTGAAGTCTCCAAATCCAAAATCAAAAAAAAATTCAAACACATTTTTGGAACTTCATTTAGCATACTCAAATTTGATAAGTGAAGTCCCCAAACTCAAAACCAAAAAAGCTTAAAGCACCTTTGGAACTTCTTTCTTTAGCATACCAAATTTGCTAAAGAAAAGCTTCCATTTTCAAAAAAAAAAAATGAAATAAAAAATTTTGAGCACATCTTTTGGAATTTTATTTAGCATACTCAAATTTGCTAAGTGATATTCCTATTTCACAAAACTAAGTGGGACTTCATCTTTTGTATACCATATTTGCTAAAGTAAAGTCTCCACTTTCAATTAAATCAAAATAGAATGAAACTATTTAGGATTTTCTTAGCACACCCAAATTTGCTAAGGACCCTATTTTCAAAAGTCAAACAAAACACACTTGGATTCTTCACTTAGCATACCTAAATTGCTAAGTGGGAATTCCAATTTTCAAAATCAAACAACAATTCACAAAAAGAAATAATTATTTTCAAACACCTTACTTAGCATACCTAAATTTGCTAAGTGAGTGGATTTCAAAAATACCAAACCAAAAATAAAATCAATTGGCCCTTACATTAACCTACCCAAATTTGTTAAAGGGAATGGTCCTTGAATAAAAATCTAGATTCAAATAAACATGAACCTATGGAAGCATCCTTCTCAAAAATATTTGAATCCATTTTTCAATAAACCCAAATTTGTTGAAATTGGATTCATATTCGAAATTCCTCTTTCAATCAAATTCTCAAATCCATTTGAACCCCACTTGACACTTCCAAGATGTTGGATGTGGGTTAAAATTTTCAATTCAAAAAAATAAACAAAGGCATAAATCTTCGCTTGTTTCATTGCGATTCTAATCGATTCTGATGCAGTGATAGTTCAATTTTTTTAGTCACATTGATTTGGTGTGAAACAAGTTTGTTTCACCTTCCTCATGAATTTGGCTTTGGACCAAGCTAACTTCTCCCGATTGGATCATACACATCTTATCCACTTTAATAGGGGATTTGGAGGAGCAGGGATTGCATGTGAGGGCATTCCCCTCCACGATCGGTAGAATGCGGTGACAGGGCAGGTCCCGGATTGATCTACCTTTTGATTCACATCTCCTCGTTGAAGGAAAGTGCCCCACGGGCTTGATTAGTAGTAGTAGTGCTAGCTTTTGTGCCCATGGTTTCATCATTTGTGTGGTAGCACCCTCACTTCCTTTGGGGTGACACTCCCCTGATCTTAAGGATTGTCTCCCCTACTTTTAAGTATGGGTCTAGCTCTCACTCCTCCCATCCTACCAGGACTCAGCATAGGAACAAAAACCACATGATCAAGCGGTACCTCACCAAGATTGCCAGGGAGATGGAGGCAGCAACCCATTCATCCATTGAGGAGTTTCCTATTTTTACTTCACCACTAGTTACAAAAAACTAGTTTCATCCTCTCTCTAGGTCTAATAGAGAGGATGTTAGGAGGATTCATACATCACCTCCACTAGTGATACAATCATTACTAGGGCGGGAGGGTATCACCTCCGATCATCTGCTAGGTGAGAGCTTATGGGCGTTAGTGAAGCTCAATTTGATCTTAGATCCATCATCCCCCATAGTGTGGGGAAGCATATCCATTAGAAGAGGGCCAGAGAGGCCCATACAGCTCATATTACTAGTAGAGAGGAGAGGTTGATCACGGTCGGCTTCGACTTTATTGATTCCATCTCGGCACGCTACCTGCATCGACCATACAAACAACATCTTACTTACTGGGACCAGTCATCATAGGAGGATGGCCCTTGTGCATAGAGAGTCAGTGGTGTCTCCACCACGGCTCTACTTCATCAGGTCTAGTCAACATCTGTAATTCCATTGAGAAGGCCATAAGGAAGCGCGCATTGGTGATCTATGGTGAGGATCCCACCCCATTCAAAATACCTATTATGATGATACCAATCTCCCAAGCTCGATCTTCTGCCCCAGTGGTGGTGCGGAAGGAGTGGCGACCCCGAAGCATTGTGGCATCCCTTCACCAACTCCAGTTTAGGACATGGAGATGGTTGCTATGAAAAGTAGCGAATGATAGCATTTGCACCAAATAGTGAACCTCTAGGAGTGTCACACCTTTGAGTCGATGGAAGTTAAGTGTGTCTTCTCTGTGAGTGTAGTCTCATGGGATTGACTCTTCGGAGATGCGGTGCCTCTTATGGGATCACAGTCACCCAAGATCATTTGTTCTCATTTAGATTGATCGTTCTCTTGAGGACATAGTAGCACATTATCTTGTAGAAGAAAGGAGATTAAAGTATGATTGGATGAGGAGAAGGTTAGTTGATCCCAGAAGATGACTTATTGGGAGATTGATAGAGCGTATCTTAACAAGGATCTCTTAAGCGGCATATGGAAGGTGATGACGCTGAGAAAGAAGACACAGCCCATTTGCATCAACACCTCCTAGAAAAATTAAAACAAAAAGATGAAAAGATAGTTAGGATTGAAAAGTAGCTTGAGGACTTCTTAGCGAGTGATGTAGAAACAAGCTGAGTTCACTATCAGTTGAGATTAGTGGCCAGAGTTAGTGAATTTCTTAGACCCACCCTCAACCGGGGTGAGTGAGGCACATACCACCACCATGTAGCTATGGTCCACCTACTCTTTTAGATAAGCTTAACAAGCCTTATTCATTTAAGAGGGAAGTAATTAGAAAAATCTTTAAGAATCTATTAAAGAAACTTGATTTACAGCAACTAGAGCCCCTAAGTCTTCCATGGATGTGAAACCAAAGAGATTCTTTTTGGGATCATCATCCTCAAGTCCTGAAGTTGATGTAGAACTTGAGGAGGATATATTTAAAGAATTAATGGAATTACCACTTGAGTTTTACTCACCTTGTGTCCAAAATCTTATACATAAAGATTTGATTCTTCGTACATGGTCCAAGCATATGTCAGAGTATTTCGAGAAGTTATGGAACAACATGGGCAAAGAAGCACAATCAAGAGCAGGATTAGGATTCGGTACAGTGGTCCAGTCGATGATGACGATTGATGTTTGGTTGTTACCAATCATTTGGAGTCTGATAGGTTCTTTTCACATAACACCAACTCTTATGAGAATGTGTGTTTAGAAACCTCAGATGATCCAAATGATCTTCAAATCAAGGATGCACCTCCAGAATTTGAAGAAGAGACTAATTCAATAATAGACAAGCTCAAAGAAATCAACCTCATGATAGAAGAAAATATCCATTTCGATTACATGTTCATTCTTGAATGAAGAAACCAATGACTTAGTTAGGCTATTGAGTAAGTTTAAAGACTTCTTCATGTGGACTTATGAAGAGATGCACGGATTATCTCCTAACATAGCAGCCACAAGCTAACAATATATCCTAACACTTCCTCTATTAAGCAAGCTCCTAGATGCATGCAATTATAAATCGAACAATAAGTCATTTCTGAAGTCAAAAAACTGATCAATGCTAGTTTCATTAGGGATAAAAAAATATCATACCTAGTTAACTAGTGCCGTACTAGTTAAGAAGAAGAATGGCCAAATTCACATTTGTGTCGATTTCAGGGATTTAAATAAGGCATGTCCTAAGGATGAGTTATCTCTTCCTATACCATAATTAATGGTGAACATTATCTCATCTCATACAGTGTTTTCTTTCATGGATGGGTTGTCTAGCTATAACCAAATCAAGATGTCTCCTGAAGATGAAAGAAACACTACTTTCTGAACCTCGATCGGAATCTTCTATTATAAGGTCATGCCTTTTGGCCTTAAAAATGCTGGTGTTAAATACCAATGGGCCATGACTCAAATTTTCAATGAACTTATACATCATTAGGTTGAGTGCTACGTTGATGATTTAGTAGTCAAGAGCAGAGAAAAGGAAGACCATCTCTTTGGCTTGAGAGTATTTTCAAGCGGTTAAGACAATATAACCTCAAAATGAATCCCCAGTGTGTGTATAGCTTTAGAAAATTCCTTGGGTTTGTTGTTTTAGACCGGGAATAGAAATAGATCTTGAAAAGATCAAATATCTTAGAAATGCCACCTTCTAAGAGTTTAACTCAACTCAGATCCTTCCAAGGACGGCTGGAATATCTACGACACTTTATCTCCAACTTATCGGGGAGATGCAAGCCATTCTCAGCACTTGCCAAAAAGGATGCCAAGTTCAAGTGGGATGACAAGTGTCAACATGTATTTGAAGACATCAAGCAATATTTGGTGAAGCTTCTAATTCTAGTAGCCCCTATCCTAGGCAAGCCACTCATCCTCTACACTATTACATTGGATGACTCTCTCAGCACTCTATTGGCCCAAGCCAACTATGAAGGAAAGGAAAGCGCTCTCTACTACCTTAGCCATCATTTGATCCCTACTAAAGTGAACTACCCACCTATTGAGAAACATTATCTAGCTCTGATCTTTGCTTCCCAAAAGCTATAGCATTATATGCTTTCTTATAAGGTGAACTTGATCTCCAAAATAAATCCGCTGTAATATCTCATGACACGGCCAACGCTATTCAGACATTTGGGACATTGGTCCATGATTCTTTTGATTCACATTACCTTGTACCCTCTCCATGCGGTAAAGGGATGCTAGCAAATTTCTTAGCGGCACACCCACTTCTTGATTCTCAGCAGTGATCTCTCCGATGAACAAATCATGAACTTAGGGAGGCCACCACATCGATGGGAGATGTATTTTGATGGTGCGCTTTTTTTTTTTCATGAAGCACCGATCTATTCTCTAGAAAAAAGGTAGGAATAGATCTTCTAACTCCATACCAAGATGTGATGAGATTCTTATACTATCTATCTAACCCCTACACCAACAATGAAATCAAGTATGAGGCTTTGATTTTCGGTCTAGAGTTAGCCATCACTATTAGTGTCAAAAACATCAACATCTTTGGGGATTCACGTTTGGTCATCAATCAAATTGCTGGGTCCTACAAGGTTCTCAAACTCAAGCTTCATCATTATCATGAGTATTCCATGAAGCTGTTGGCCCAGATTCCTGAAGTCACCATCTACAAAGTTCTCAAGCAAGAATGATGAGATGCTTTGGCCAAACTTGCCAAGAGGCATGTCTCGGAAGATGAGTCCATTTCAATAAGGGTCAAAATAGAAGTCATGTCCCTTATTGATCTTGAACTCATCGAGACTTTCTCTTGAAGGGGAGGTTGTCGTTGTCAAAGGATGAGGAGCTGGATTTTAGGCAACC
Source organism: Cymbidium sinense (assembly GCA_021442155.1). Classification (NCBI taxonomy): domain Eukaryota; kingdom Viridiplantae; phylum Streptophyta; class Magnoliopsida; order Asparagales; family Orchidaceae; genus Cymbidium; species Cymbidium sinense. Next base: position 18,403,158 of record CM038218.1, on the reverse strand, counting down.
ATTCATAGACTATTTGAACACTGGAAAACTACCTCAAGAAAAGTCACAAGCCCATCAGGTGAAATAGAGAGCTCTCTCCTATGCTCTCATTGATAGCACCCTATACTGCCAATCCTTTGACCAAATATGGTTACATTGTTTAGACAAACACGAAGCCCGTGGCATTGTAACTGAGGTACATGCAGGTCTATTCTAAGCACATGTCGGTCACGAAGATGAAGAGAAGATTAAGACTTGGATACTACTTGGCCTTGATGATCATAGCATGGATGTAGCTAGAAAATGTCATCGATGTGTACGGTGTGGTCCTCCACCAACCACCCAACATTCTACACCTACATTGGCCTCATGGCCATTTGAGTGTTGTCACATTGTGGGTCTGTCGATCCTTCCTTCTTCCAAGGGTCATCGATTCATCTTAGCGCCTACTTTTCAGTGGTGGAGGCAATCCCACTCTGAGAGGTCACAGCTCAGCATGTGCTTCAATTTTTCAGGAATCATATCATATGTAGGTTTGGGGTCCCTCGATGAATTCTATCTGATAATGGTACTGCATTCAAAAGCATGAAAATTAACAGCTCCGCCAGAAGACACGGTATAGATTAGAGATACTCCACCATCTACTACCCCGGAGCAAATGGCTTAGAGAAAGCATTCAACAAAACTCTCATCAAGATTTTATAGAAAATAATTGATGATAACAAACGATAGTGACATGAGCAGTTGGTTGAAGCCTTGTGGGCCTACCACACCACATACCGAACTCCAACTTAGTCTACTCCATTTTTCTTAGTGTATGGTTCTGAAGGTGTTCTACCTTTAAGTTCAACTCCATCACTAAGGATAGCATTGGGTAGATCACTTTGAAGCAAATGTGTGGTTAGAAGTGCTTGAAGGTTTGGAGGAGAGTCATTTATGAGTGTGCTAAAATCTCAAGTTGTACATGGACAAAATGATTCAAGCTCACAACAAGTAGGTACGACCTAGGTCTTTCCAAGTAGGAGAACTTGTGTTAGTCTAAGAGACCAATTGTTCATCAAAATGGGAGGCAAGTTTGAACCCACTTGGGAAGGCCTGCTATAGAAGGCCTACCAAGGAGGATCTTATCATCGATTGTAAAGGGAACACGATGCTTCTAATGGGCTCTTAAAGAAATATTATGAAATAAATCATGTTTGAAAATAATTCTATAAAAAACAAAATGCGATTCCATTTCATCAAATCTTCTCTTCTTTGACATTTAGAACCATTTCTTCATCAAGTGTGTTTGGATAGGTGTGAGAAACCCAAGAGGCATCCTATTCCTTTAACACATACAAAATAAGCATAGAATCTTTTATCTCAAAGCCCTTTTGATGTAGGATCCAATCCCACATGGCACTCACTCTTTTGTTGCTCAGGTGGCACATGCTACACGCACAGGTATAACCGGTGGTTATTTCTTTGGAGGATGTGAGCCCCTGCGCTTTCTTCCTAACTTGACCATTGCAAACCAAAGAGCGCCTTGTTAGTATGGTAGGCTTCACTGCCCATCTAGTAAGCTACCTCATGTTGACTTTTCTTAAAAAGATGTGAGTCTCATGCTTTCTTCTTGAACTAACCATCATGCACTAACTAGGTTGAGTACACCTAAGGTTTAGGATAAGTCCCCCAGAGGCTCCTTTCCTCTTGACTGATATAAGTCCCCAATGGCATTCACTAGTTGCAGGTGGGATAGCACTGTCGAGCCAAGATAGACTATCGCAATCGGTTTTGTTATAGGAGGATGTGAGTCCCAGGCTTTCTTCTAGGCGATTATTGCAAATCAACGGGTACCTTAGGTTGGTTGATGTTTGCTATGCTGACAGCGACTCACCTGGTGGATACACCACTCTTGGAATATGTTAGTCCCCAAGCTTTCTCCTTCAATTGGATGCTGAATACCTATTGATATATGACTAGCCATGTCATTATCTCCAGGGTGTTGGATTAAGCCTTTAGCGGCCCATCCCTTACGGGCATTATATTTGGATCATGTCCATTATGAGCCCATTTAGACACTACCCGGGTTACTTTTGGATTGGACAGTCCCCCTTTCCTAGTAGCCACCCCTATGGTTAAAGAATTTGTTAAGCAGATATGCAGATTCTCCCTTGGTTCAATAAATCTAAGATAGGTCTAGGCTGATTTAAGCTCCTTCTTAGTTTGATCCCTCGCAAACTAACAGGGTATACAATAAATAAACTAAAAAAACAAATACAAATATATTCGCTTGTGGATTAGGAATTTAAGCCCCCAAAAGGACCCTTCTCCCAAGCAGATATCCTATCTTTAGGGCAGTGTCAGCAAAACTCCCTATAGGAATTGTCTAACTACTTGAGTTGAGATAAATCCTTGTGTCGGTATTCACTCCGTAGTCACCCTTAGGTTGAGTTCAACCTATTTTGGCACAAGCAGGTTACCCCGGTAGTCACTCTGCTTTGGAAAATGTAAGACTATGATGCATTTTTTCTAGCATGACTGTCGCAGACCGACTGGCAGCCTTAGGTCGGGTTTGATTTATTGTCCAAAGCAACCGATCACCCCATTAATCTTTTGTAGTGGAAGATGTGAGTCCTTGAGCTTTCCTCCCTTAAATTGATTATTGCAAATCGAAAGGCATTCCTTTGGTCGGATAGTGCTCCCATAGGCCGGGAAGCTACTCCCTTTCTGTAAATCTGAGATAGGTCTAGGCTAATGTTAGCTCCTTCTCACTGTGATCTATCGCAAACCAATGGAATCCATCAAGATAAATTTAAAAATGAAATTAATCTTGATTATCATTGAGCTGATTAAGTCCCCCCAGCGGCATTCATTCAATAGTCAGTCCTAGGTCGGGTTCGATTTTTGTCCAAAGCAGCTGATCACCTCAATGGTTTCTTATTTTGGAAGATGTGAGTCCCCGTGCTTTCTTCCTAACTTGACCATTGCAAACCAAAAGGCACCCCCTTTGGTTTGATAGTTCTACCTTGTGGTTGGTAGACTACTCCCTTTGGATTGGTAAATCTAAGTTAGGTCTAGACCTCCATGGCCCCTACTCAGTGTAGTTCACCATAAACTGATGGGATCTATCATAATCGAAATAAATCTAAAAAAAATGAAATCTACCTTTGACTATCTTTGAGTTGATTTAAGTCCCTCATCGGCAGTCACTCAATAGTCAACCGTAGGTTGGGTTCAATCTGTTGTCTTGCCAATAGAATTACCCGACAATTGGTCCCTACTTTGGAGGATGTAAAGTCTATCGCTTTCTTCCTGAAATGCACTACTATATACCAAAAGGCATCCCTTTGGTTAGCTAGTCCTACTATGTTTTTAGTAGACTACCCCTTTGGATTGGTAAATCTGAGTTAGGACTAGGCCCCCGTGGCTCCTACTCAGTGCAATCCATTGCAAACCAACAGGGCCCAACTCAAAATCCAAAATCTGAAACAAACAAATCTAATGAAATAAAGAAATAGAAATAATCAACTAATCTAAATCAAATCTTTCTAGTCCCCCAACGAATCTAGGATTTTAATCCTTCAGTGGATTTCACAACCCCTCCCTTATGGATGACTTAGACTTGCCTCCCTAGTGGAGAGTCCACTTCTCTATCACCGGTGGAGCTTAAACAACAAATAACTAACAAAAAATAAATTCAAACCTCTTCCTCAGTGGAATTCAAACAATTTTTTTTCTCCCCAGTGAGAATCAAATCAAACCTCTCATTCCCTTATGGATGACTTGAACCTGCTTCCCTAGTGGAAGGTTCACCTACTCTATCCCTTAATGGATTCCTCCTTCTCTCTGATGTCTTGGACATTGGTAGAACCACATTGCACTAAGCTCTAGATTCCTTCTACACCTTGGGTAGATTTTTTCTTTTAGTGCTTTGATCTTTCAGTGTTGTTGATCATTTGGTCCTACGTCTGGTCTTCCTTGTGGGTCACACCACTATTGGCCTTTGTTGACCTTCTTTTTAGGATGAGCTCTCAACCCCTCCATCTTAGACATAGGACTTCTCTTAGACAATAAGAGATCCTTAGTCTTAAGACACATCTAGTGATTAGGTGGACACTTAACCTAGCCCTAGAGACTTAGAAGGGTTAGCCATAGGATTTGGTCATGCCTTAGGGGTGTTATGAAAATTTGCCTACCCTTAGCTTGAACCACTCCCCACCTTCCTCCCTTCAAGTCAAACTCCAAATCAATCCTAATTGATTTTCTCAAACTCTAAATCAATATAATTTGATTTCCTCCAAACTCAAATCAAATCTATGATTGAAATTCATGATTGAAATCCATAATTGAAATCCATGATTGAAACCAATGAATGAAATTGCAAATTCACAAATCTCTCTTAAGTCCTTATTTCTCTCTTAAGGGCTTAGTCTAAATCATCCTCAAATCAATTCAAAATCATGAAATTTTCTCATGACAAATTTATATTCTCATTTATATTCACATATATAAATGAAATATAAATTCAAATCAATCCAAAATTCAAATCCAAAACTACAAAATTTCCTAAGTCCTTTAAATTTTCTCGTAATGGACATAGACTAAATCATGATCAAATCATTCCAAATTTATGAAATTTTATCATAACTCATTTATATTCACATATATAAATGAAACATAAATTCAAATCAATCAAACCAAATTCAAAAATTCAAATTCAAAAATTCCAAATCATTTCTAAGTTCCTTAATCCTCTCTTAAAGACTTAGCCTAGATCATGATCAAATCATTCCAAATTCATGAAATTTTCTCATAATTCATTTATATTCTCATTTATATTCACATATATAAATGAAATATAAATTCAAACAATCAAAACCAATTCCAAAAATCAAACTCAAATCAACTCAAAATCCAACATAAACCTCTCAAGTAAAAATCTTGAACTTAGCCAAATTAACTTCAAATCGAGCCAAACTCTTGATTTTCCTTCATGATTCAATCAATCCTTCAATCATGAATCCAAATATAAATACAAACTTCAATCACTAAATCAAAACTCAATTTAAAAATCAAACCCCAAATCCATTCTTGTTCTTCCTTTGAATATGAAATTGTCAAATGAATCAAAACCCATTTAACTTCAAACCAATTGCAAATGAATTTATATTTCAATCATAAGTCCATATATAAGTTCAATCAAACTCAAATCAAGCTTTACAAGCCATTTTCCACTTAGGCTCACTTGACAAGTGACCTAAAGTACCCTTTATGAGCCAAATTCTAATCCTAACCAAATTGGATTGAATCAAACTCACCTATGCCTTTCATTATGATCAACAATCATCATGAGATGATCAATCAATCAAATTGAGTCAAACCTAAGGGTTGACCAAGTCAACACTTAGCCAAAATGAAATCCAACATAGCCAAAATCCACCATAGGTCAAATTGATTGAAACGATTGATCAAGACTCATTCATGATCAATGTTTGAACTTGACCAAGTCAATATTTGAGCCTAACTTAGCCCAATTGGCCACTTGACCCAAGTTGACCCAACTTGACCTAAAAAGTCAAAATGTGTCAAAACTTTATCTAAGCCAAATTGATTGAAACCAATGGGTCAAGTGCATTCTAAATCACTTGTTGAAGTTGACCAAAGCCTCAATTGGTCAACTAGGCCTAGCCTAGCCCAATTGACCTTGAACCCAACTTGACCTAAAGGGTCATGTTGAGCCAAATTCAAACTTAACCAAAATTGATTGGAAACAAAGATATCAATCCACTTCATATGACAACCCTAAAACCACTCAAATAGCTCAAATGGGTCAAATTGGTCAACTTGACCCATTTGACCTAAATGAAGTCATATTAACCAAATTATAACCTAAACCAAATTGAATCAAACCAAAGCCATCAAAACATTTCAAATTATCATATGAACTTGACCCAACCTTGGTTTGACCCAATTTGACCAATTGGTCAACTTGATTTGACCCATTTTGACCTAAATGGGTCAACATAGAGCCAAACCATACCAAATGAACTCCAAATCCAATGAAACTTGGCCAAACCTATTTTCTCAACATACCCAACATATCCAAATTCAAAAGGTAAATGACCATTCTATCCTTGACTCATGGACTACAAAAAACTTGAGAATTGGATGGCTCGTTACCTGCAGCATAGTTTGTGTAGTTGTATATACGTTTTCTTCTGTCAAATCTATTTTTTGTATATCACAATTGCAGGGTGGCATCAAAATTGATTACTTACGCCGATGATATAGATAGATTTCTTTGAGTACAACTAGGATGTCATTTGGGACTTCTAGTTTCCAATTTGATGTTATTGCATCAAAGATTGAACCAGGAGGCGGTTACATGAGTGGATTTGTCACTCTTGATGGTATATTTTATATCTCCATTCTTGTGAAATATAATGTCTTGAAGTTCTTTGTTAAATATATTCATTGTAGATATGGGCTAGAGCACATAATAAGTCATCCCGAACGCAAAGTCCGCATTATCTTTGCGATGGGCTAAAATAGAGTTCCCAAAAATGCTTTCGGTTTGGGAGGATGCGGGTGACATATAATAATCTCACTTAGTTCAAATAAGAATGTATTTATTTATGTTGTATGTCTTCAAAATTTTTATCCTTTTACCCGCAGTGCTTTCATTCGAGGACTTATTGGAAGGCGATTGGCTCCTTGTCGAGTCCCACCGACAATCACATGTGGCAGATAGTAGTCCCATTTTAAGTCCAATTCAAGCCCCATGACTCTCCTTATATCTCTCTCGATATTCTCCCGTCCGGTGTTTCAATGTTGCTTCTGCCCCACAGACTTTGCGGTGGAGAGGATGTTTCTGGGGTTTGAAGGACACGAGAGAGATCATCTTTCCATACAACAATGAGAGGTTGGATGGGCTTGATTTGGGTTCTTTGCTATCGAGGATGTTCTATCCGCAGCGGGGTCCTACCCCCAAATCTGGGAGGTTCTCGGGGTCACCACAGGGAAACTCTTCAGGAGGCTACCACGGGAGCTTCCCTTGTGGATGGTACCCACGGGAGACTACGCGTGTCTGACCCAGAGGGTAAAGGAAGCTCTTGTGGAGGCTACCGGGAGCTTCCATTCTTGAGTTGGATACTTCAAAAGTGGGGGAATGAAGAGAAGTTCTTGTGGAGGCCACCACTACACATGACGATGCTCCAAAACCTGTAATTGGCATCATTGGCGTGGTGTTAAAGTCGGCGATAAGAAAGAGGAAAAGCTGACTTCTTTCACACACACTTACGAAGTCTCGAGCAAGAACAAATGATGTGGTGGCCTCCACTCAGAGCGGCGGGAGGTATTAAGTTACTTTCTTTTAAATTTGAGATAATAGAAATAGTTTTCACTAAATTTTTTTATAGGTTACGCAGATGAGGCAATAAAGGTCGATGACCCACGGCTCTTGTTGTGGTGGAGGAGCATCGAGGAGGTATTAATCTTCTAGATGATCCAAAGTCATAGTTAGTCTTCGTCATCACTAAATTGTTTTATAGGTTATAAAGATGAGCCAATAGAACCGATGACCCACGAACCACATGTCGTGGTGGAAGCATCGGTCGGTATGCATCATCTCGATCGAGGATTTATTCATAGTGAATGTAGCTCTTCATGCTAGCTTTTCATCAATAATTTTATTCAGCATCGAGGCACTTCATGTTGTTGAGTTCTCATCCGAGCTATTTTTCTAATGCTCGATCTTATTGACATGTGCTCACGGTTGAGGACAAGTAAGTCAAGCCTCGTCGGGTCCTTCATCGTAAAATAACCTATTGTTCGTTCAGATCACTTTAAAATATTTATTACTTGGTGATCTGATATTTGGGAATATCATTATTGAGCGGTCGATGAGTTCTTGATCAATATCTCTCAGATACACACGTTGATGCCTTCACCTTCTTACTTGGCGAAGTACTTGCTCGCGAGCATATGTCCCATATTTATGCGTTTCATGCTTGCATTGGGTATGTTACCCCGAATGTTATGATTATTCTTGTTTGTTTAGATGAAAAGTAATGTGTAATCGTTCTCTTCTTTTCATAGTTATGCAGTGCGGCTAAAGATGGAAAGCAATATGTTCATCCATATCTCACGGACGGTGTCGAGTGAGTTAATCTTCGCCAGTTATAGATGTCAATGGAAACTCTTGGTTGGCAATATTAATCGAGAGGCACATTTTATGACTCATTGCCCAAACCCATAAGAGCATTCTTCACGAGATTGTAAGCTTTTCAAATTTGGTTCATCTTTACTTTTTTTCTGGTCCAACTTATTGAGATTTTGTTCTGGCTATTTAGATCAAATTACTTGTTGAAGATGTTGGGCAGGCTTTTGCGATCAAGGAAATGGTCGACATAGTGAGTGGGATACCGGTCAAGAAAATAGTGTCATTGCGGAATGTTTGTCTCAAATACATGGAGGCGTGTCGAAACCTCCATTGGATTGGGTAGACCAGATTGGCCAAAGAAAATGAATATATTTAGTTTGAGTTAAACGCTACATTTTGTTTGGGACTTAAAATCCAAAGTGAGAACAATATTATTTTGTTTGATCTAGGATTTTGTTTAATGCATCTGTTAGGTGGCTTTGAAGACTCAGCTATTTTTTGTTTAAGTGCATAGACCTGGGATGATATTTTACTCTGCTTTTTTTAACTTCTCTTCTCTCATACCATATAGTTGAAGTGCATGGACCTGGGATGATATTTTACTACTTTGAAGACTCATTTGGGTGCATGCATTTGATTAGTGAAGCTCCCAAAGCTAATTCCAAGAGCTCTTCTTCAAGTACTGTGAAGAGATCAATGGGAGGGAACTCATCCTCTCTCTACTGTTCTTGCTTGACTTCCTCCAAGTCACACAACAGAGAAGAAGAAGATGACTTGGCATGGAGGTGAGTGCAATAAGAGTGATTTCCACGCCATAAAGAGTGATTACGCATTGTATATTTTCCTTGAATATTGAGCATTTCCTTGCCATGAAGATTGATTCTGCATTGTATATTTTCACATATGATATGGATCTATTTGTATTTGATAGTGATGATTGATAATTCTCGGGTTCGGTTCTATGAGATGGATCTATAAAAAATTACCTTTCAAAATAAAAGCGATTTGAAGATCAAATATTGAGTCCAAGTACTCTTTGAATGAATGCTTAGGTTTTCGCTCACGAAATGGCTCATTGTTTTTTTATGATTAATGACATTAAATATATTCAGTTGATATGCAGTGTAGTTATATCTTTTATGATTTAAATAAGTAGTGTGGTTGTTGCAGCTATATATATTTTTTATATTTCTGATTGTCAGGTAAATGTTGATTAGTAATTCTATTTATTAGGGTAGATTGTTGCTTAGTTGTGATTAACATGTCGTATTTTTTCTCACTTTGAATATATTTATGAGTTGTGAATTTATGCTTTGTCACATTAGGGTTGATATTGATTGTGATGTTAATGATTAATACATTATGGAGTGGGGCTTTTTTCTTGAGTTAAATCAAAATCGAAATCATTGATTTGAATAATTATATAAATTTCTGTGATGCTCTTATGAATCTATTCGAGTTTAACAAAACTTCATTTTATGGTAACTCAAAATATTGAGAATTTCTATTATTCATGTGCATATATATTTTAAATTTTAGATATTAGTTCAATGATTTAAGAAGTTATATATAATAAATTTTTTTATAATATATCTTTAGAGGCTTAATTTATTTGATTCTGAGTGAATAATAGATTATAATATATCCTTTGGAATGCCCTAAACATAATCATAAGGAGTTGGCAAAAAAAAACTGCGAAAAAAAGGACAAAAATGGTATGTACCCTCCAAAGAGCTACACAGTCTGGTACTAAACCAATACCACCCAAACAGCCATCAAATACTTCCATTATAATGCTCTAAACATAATCATAAGAAGTTGGCAAAAAAAATAGGGAAAAAGGACAAAAAAGGTCTGTACCCTCCAAAGAGATACACAGAGTCTGATGCATAACAAAACCACCCAAACCAAATGCTTCCTTTTATGCTACATAATCATAAAGTTGGCAAAAAAACTAGAAAAAAGATCAAAAATTGCCCCTCAAAGAGGTACACAGTCTGAGATGCACTAAACCCTCTAGAAATCACACGTATCAAATGCTTCCATTATAATGCTATACATAATCATAAGGAGTTGGCAAAAAATTGGGAAAAAAAGACAAAAATGGTCTGTACCCTCAAAGAGGTACAATCTGAATGCACTAAATCGAAACCACCCAAACTACCATCAAATGCTTCCATTATAATGCTCTAAACATAATCATAAGGGTTTAGGAAAAAAAATTGGAAAAAAAGATCAAAAAAGGTCTGTACCCTCCAATGAGGTACACAGAGTACAGATGCACTAAACCCTCCAGAAACCACCCAAAGCGCATCAAATGCTTCCATTATAATGCTCTAAACATAATCATAAGGAGTTGGCAAAAAAAGCGGAAAAAAGATCAAAAAACCCTCAAAGAGGTATCTGACTGGATACAAAATACCACCCAAAATCACCCAAGCGCCATCAAATGCTTCCTTTGGAATGCAAAACATCATCACATGTGGTTGACAAAATAAAATGGAAAAAGTGTCAAAAAGGTCGTACCCTCAAAGAGGTACCAGTGAACTAAACCACCGAAACCACAAAGCCATCAAATGCTTCCCTTGAAATGCCCTACATAATCATAAGAAGTTGGCAAAATAAACTATAAAAGGTCAAAATGATCAGTACCCTCAAAGAGGTACACGTCTGAGATGCAAAATACCCACCCAAAATCACCCAAACAATCTCCAAATGCTTCCTTTGCAATGTTCTAAACATAATCATAAGAACCCGATATTCTCTACGCTGATATTGAAAGCATCTCTTTTGGTGAACCTGATATTCTCTACGCTGCCAACTTCCTCAGTTAGATAGCTGAATGCATCAGTTGCTCTAATACCAGCCTTTGTCATTGTCTTCAACACGGGGCCTTTTCATATTGATGCATCAGTGATCGAGAAGATGTAGGTCTGTAGAATGATTATGACTTTCTGTTTTTTAATCATTCCCTCCAAATCAAAGAGAATCTAATCATGGTGGACAACCGGTTCTTGTATCAACTTTGGAATTTTGTTAAATTTAGGCTCGAGACTTCTTGACCGGTTTTGCACATAGAAAATCTTTTGATTTCAATTTCTTTGAGTTTGGCAGTATGGTCCTTCCAAACCAATTTGATGTGCATAGTCACAAGTGGATTATATGCCTCGTTTCATTACGAGCAGTGGTCGAAGAGTTTCTCCAAATTTGGGTCATTGCATTTCAACAGATACAAAAATATGTTAGAAAATATAGATGCAAAATACCACCCAAAACCATCCAAACTTCCTCCAAATGCTTCCATTATAATTAGTAAACATAATCATAACAAATTGGCAAAAAAAAAAACTCAAAATTGATCACCCTCAAAAGGTACAGTCTGATGCACTAAAACCCAGAAACCATCCAAGCGCCTCCAAATGCTTCCATTGAGATGCCTAAATATAATCATAAGAAATTGGCCAAAAAATTGGAAAAATTGTCAAAATGATGTACCCTCAAAGAGGTACCAGTCTGATGCACTAAACCACCCAGAAACCACCCAAACTGCCATCAAATGCTTCCATTATAATGCCCTAAACATAATCAATAGGAGTTGGCAAAAAAAACTGAAAAAAAGGTCAAAAATGGTCTGTACCCTCCAAAGAGGTACACAGATGCACTAAACCACCTTAAAACTAAAGCGCCATCAAATGCTTCCATTGTAATGCCCTAAACATAATCATAAGTTGGCAAAAAAAATTGGAAAAAAAGGTCAAAATGATCGTACCCTCAAAGAGGTACAGTCTGAATGCACTAAACCCCAGTAACAAGCGCATCAAATGCTTCCATTATAATGCTCTAAATATAATCATAAGTTGGCAAAAAAGCGGAAAAAAAGATCAAAAGGTCAGTACCCTCAAAGAGGTACACAGATATAGATGTACTAAACCACCGAAACCACGCCATCAAATGCTTCCATTATTATAACAAACATAATCATAAGGAGTTGGCAAAAAAACTGGAAAAAAGGTCAAAATGGTGCGTACCCTCCGAGGTACAGTCTGATGCACTAAACCGTAAAACCACCCAAACTGCATCCAAATGCTTCCATTATAATGCTCTATACATAATCATAAGGAGTTGGCAAAAAATTGAAAAAAAGATCAAAAGGTCTACCCTCAAAGTGAGTACAAATGCACTAAACCCCGAAACCACCAAATGCATCCAAATGCTTCCATTATAATGCTCTATACATAATCATAACGAGTTGGCAAAAAAAAAACTAAAAAAAAAAGATCAAAAGGTGTACCCTCCAAAGAGGTACACATGCACTAAACCCCAAAAACCCAAAGCGCATCAAATGTTTCCATTATAATGCTATACATAATCAATGGGACTTGGCAAAAAAAGCGGAAAAAAAGGTCAAAATGGTCTACCCTCCAAAGAGGTACATATAGTCTGATGCACTAAACCACCGAAACCACCAAATTGCCATCAAATGCTTCCATTATAATGCCCAAAACATAATCATGGGGTTGGCAAAAAAGCGGAAAAAAGGTCAAAATTGGTCTGTACCCTCAAAGAGGTACAGTATAGATGCACTAAACCGAAACCACCCAAAGCGCCATCAAATGCTTCCATTATAATGCTCTAAACATAATCATAAAGTTGGCAAAAAAAACTGGAAAAAGGTCAAAATTGATCTACCCTCCAAAGAGGTCAGTCTGATGCAAAATACCCAAAATCACCCAAATTATCATCAAATGCTTCCATTATAATGCTCTAAACATAATCATAAGAAGTTGGCAAAAAAAGCGAAAAAAGGTCAAAAAAATGGTCAGTACCCCAAAGAGGTACAGTGCACTAAACCACCGAAACCACACGCCATCAAATGCTTCCATTATAATGCCCTAAACATAATCATAAGGAGTTAGCAAAAAAGCGGAAAAAAGGTCAAAATGGTTCTCCCTCGAGGTACCAGTCTGAATGCACTAAACCACCCAAAAGTCACGCCATCAAATGCTTCCATTATAATACTAAACATAATCATAAGTTGGCAAAAAAAGCGGAAAAAAGGGTCAAAATGGTCTACCCTCCAAAGAGGCCTGAGTACATAAAACCATGACCACCTAAACCATCAAATGCTTCCATTATAATGCTCTAAACATAATCATAAAGAGTTGGCAAAAAAAGCGGAAAAAAAAAGGTCAAAATGGTCTACCTCCAAAAGGTACGATCTGAGATACAAAATACCCAAAAATCACCCAAACATCATTCCATTATAATTCCGTAAACATAATCATAACAAATTGCCAAAAAAAACTAAAAAAGCGTCAAAATTGATCACTCCAAAGAGGTACAAGTACATGCAAAATAACTCAAAATTAAATATTCGACAAAAAAACATCCAAATTGTTTTAATTAGATGTAATGAACATATTCTCTTGAGATAACAAGAATATCACTAATAAAGTAGAAAAATGCACGAGAAGCATTATCGATGAATTTCTATTTAATACATCTCGCCTAAAATGGTTATTTTATCGCGTTCTCCATCTTCATGGTTGTTATTTTCTGACGGTAGTTGATGACAATGAGATTTTCTATTTTCTTCTCTTTCGTTTTGCTTGGAAAAAAACCCGAACCCTAAATTGTCTATATATTTCTTTTAAATTCCTCCCGCATTCCAACGCGGCTTACGGGGGTGGGGAAATGTATTCTGGCCGTCGTATCATATCGATGTTTACTGGGGGTCGGCAGAAATATATTTACGTTGTTATCTTGCTGCTCCGTTAATCGGTAAAATGGGAAAAATCGGACACATGTCGTCCGTGGATTGGTCCACATAAAAGTACGTGCGGACTCCAGTCCGGACGTAATATTTTCTCCCACACAAGAGCCCGTATTCTCTCTCATGCTGTCTACCTCCACTGAATGCAAGCTCGCAGACCACTACCTCGCACTACCGACTACTGTAAAAGCTCCTCTGCAGCCACGTCCAAATAGAGCACTTCTCCAAGCTTGGGCTGCAAAGTCTCCTCAACTCCACCTTTCAGCAGCAAACTCTCCTCAACCAAAATCAGCACTCCGCTTCTCCCTTGGCTTCCTGTTAACGTAAGCCGCCTTCAAAAATTAGCCAGCTTTGCGTTGGTGCAGAAAACCAGACAAAGAACTGGTTAACATGAATGAGAAGATCAAAGCTTTATCGGAATCAGAAGTCGGTGATACTTCTCTGGCTCCTCCTCATCCTCAATCCCATGAAAGGTCGTTGCTTTGAAAGCTAAACTCTTGGCTTCAGACTCCAGGGTGCATTCCCAGCACTTTGCTGATAAAATCAGGCAATTGGAATCTAGAGCAGAAAATGAGCTCGAGGTGTTGGACCTGATTGAACCATGGGAACCAAACGATGATACATTGTCTATTTTGCTATTGCGCCTCGTTAATGATTGCAGTTTGTTCTCCAAAAACTGGCTGAGTTATGTCATATGTTCTATGACCCTTCTCAAGCTGCTAACTTTACAAAGCCCACCTTCTCGAGATATGCTTTCAGGCACCATTTGGTTTGCAAGCAGTTCCAAACTGCTGCATTAAAAGCACTTTTCTTTTTTTCTTTTTTTTTTTTTTTTTTTTTTTTTTTTGCTTGTACGTCACAAGGAAGGGATCAATGATGTGCTCCGTGATCTGCTTGTGAGGATAATTAAAGAATATTTGCACCCATCTGATGTTGCAGCCTTTGCCAGAGACTATTTTGAGAGGGAGGAAAGTGCAAGATACCGCATTGTTATCTTATCAGCAGGGCTTAATATCAGAGCAAGTGGTTTGAATTGGCTCGTCATTCAATCTCTTCCAGAATCTCATGAATCTGGATGTTTACTTCGCACAAATGATCAGCTTGTTTGTGTTATTGTTGAGATGATTAGTAAGTTTTCAATGTCACTGAAGTTTGGCAACTTATTTTCTGACAAAATGCAACTATGCTATGAACGTTTGTAAGGTTCAAATAAGAGATGCAACTGAGAAGACAAGTGCTATGGTGATCAGATCAATTCTATCAAGATTGAATGCTTAGCATGAACACATTAACCATCTTTTTTCATTTGTGTTTGAAGACTTTGTTATGGTGTAGAACTCTTGGGTTAGAAGGTCAGCAGTTAAGTAAGATATTGATTGTTATGCTCAATGAAGCTGACAGGAAGATTAAATAGACTCCTAATGTAACTCTCTATGTGATGATGATGCTGAGATGTTCTCAAAATTCAAACTAATAAAGGACTAAATTAATTTAACATAAAATAAAATTTAAACTCAAAATTAAATTGCAAGTATTTGAGCCTATGCATACTTTTTTAAGCATGATAGGTGTAAAGATCTCCGATTGTAGTGTCGCAAGGCACCAATTTTGCACGCCTTTTTAGACATGGCAGGTATGTCAACAAAACTCCTGATGTTATCTCTTACCTGGGACGACGCCAGAAGGTTGTCAAAATTTTCAATAAACATGCTCACAAAAGAACTTATGAAAGAACTTATTCTTAACTCAATAACACAATAAAAATGATAATGAAAGACTTAAAATCAAACATTTACATGCATCTAAAAATGAAATGAATTTTACATGCAACATATTGTATCAATTGAATTACAATAGTTTGGAATTGACATATAATCAAATACAAAACTTAATGACAGAGGACTTTATGGCCCATTAAAGAGTATGAAGAGAACTTGTGGTGGACTTAAGAGCGAGTCTTCTAATAAGACCAAAGCTTTCGCAGATTCATTGTCAATCCAAGGATTGCTTACGAGCATGGATATGACATTTCAAAGAACACTCAAATTATCTTATTTGGCTTTTAGATATAAAATTTGAGTGCACAAAATCTGAGATATAATGAGATGCTTGCTTCCAAACTAAAAGGAGAACTCAAAATGGAATTCACACAAAGGGATCTTCCAATGGACTCAAATGATTTTAATATTGACTTATGAGAATGAATATGACCTTCTAATGGGCATTTGAGCAACACTACATCTTGAATTGAAAGAATTAAGGAGAATGTTAATTCACTTAAGTAAATTTGAAAAAGACATAATAGTTCAACTAGAAATGACGAAGAACATTGAATAAGTTTAAGTTACAATAAACTTTAAGGCTCATCAACTTAATAGCTCACATACAAGCAAAAGTAAGATAAATTAGCTTGTCAACAAACATCCACAAAGCCATTTAATAACCACTTGATTTGCACTACGTAACATACTAGATGGATCAAAAGTGGCCTAAAGAATCTAAATGGGATTCGTAATGACCTTGCAAGCTTGTCAAAAAAATATGAGCTAAGTAGAACAACTTTACATTCAACTCAAATGCTCTATAATTCGTGCAGTACTCGAGTGAATCTTGAATGCATCTTGAAGTGTCTTTGCATTCGAATTCATCGCATCAAATGAATGCAAATGATCAATTTTTTTAATAAAATGTTATGATAATGTAATGCATGTAAATAACATAAAGAGATTAGTTTTATATACATTATGAGACAAAACTAACATTGAAACATAATGTCTCAAAAGTGTGCATTCATTCTTAATACTTTGACACATGTGTTAAGAATTTAAATTTATTGTCCGAGAATGCTACACGGATTGATTTCCAGTTGGATCTGTAGATTGGGTCTGGGTCAATAAAATATAATTATGTTATATTATCTTTTGAGAAAATCTCTAAGAAACTAATTCTATTATATGATAGTAGAATGATTATATCAAAATTCCCTAGTGATAGCTATGTTGATTGTAGAGTTCAACTAGAGGGAATCATTATTATTCAAAATTTTAAAGCATTTTACCTCAAATTAAAATTCATAAATGTAAGTCGTACACCTGATCCTCTACTAGCAAACAACTTGATAGGATATATCCTAATAATGTCTGTGTTGATTGTGAATTTAAACCAAATGGGTCATCATTATCTAAACATCTAGGATATTAAAGTTCAATCATCTCAAATTCAAAGTTTTCTCAAAATATGAATTTAGATCTAATCCCCTGTTATTAGAATAATGGAGCTGATAGAATCTTGAATAAACATAATAATCAAGTATGTTCAAATACCTCAATGATGATTGTGTTGAATAAAAAATTCAACCAAAGGGGATATCACCATAAAGTTATATTCAAAATTTAATATCAAATCAATATAAATTAAAATTTCATGAAAATATAAAATTATAAAAGAACCTAAATTTAAATGCCTAAATGAAATTTATCAATCAAAACACTTAAAGCAAACTCTACTAAATCCACCTTCCACAATTATTTGTCAGAGGTGACAAATTAAGAAATAATTAAGTCACAAAAGAGCCAATTTCAGATCAAGTGTATTTATATATTCACTCTCAATCAATCTCATGCTAGTAAGGACGTTGCATATATTTTATGTTCGCGTAGTTTGTATGCAGTTACGACCAGTGATCAGGTGGTTTACTGCCAAATGACACAATTATATTATGATTATGATTGTAGCTCGTATGTCCCCAATGGCTCTACCCCTTGAGATGTGGATCATAGGGTATACTTGATAGGATGTAAAGCTTTTTATTAGTTAAGGTGGATTTAATGTTGTCTCTTTAGACAAACACCACTCCAGATTTAGAAGGTCTCCTTAGACGATGCAACTCATAGTTGTTGACAAAGATTCTTCAATCAGGTTGAGTCGACTATCTCCGCTGACTAAGTAGACTAAAGACCACAACAGTCTGGGATGACGAAACCATGGGATCTTAATCGGCCACTTCATCATTTCCCAACTATTTGCTTTAAGTAAATAAATGATGAATTTCCTAAATTAACAATACTCCACATGCTACTACTATATGCTAAGTAATTAGGGATCTAACAACTAGCCTTAATCGAAAGTTCTCTCTCAGCATTGGGAGAGATAATTAACTATAGGTGCTTGTGCCTATAAGAAACTTGGAATCAAATTAAAAGTCCTCACAAAATGAGGGCGAAATTTATGGGTAGTGTCCTTTCTTTATTTCATCTACCTTCTAAAATTTTGATATTAATCAAACTCTTCATCGAGATATCGGTGGCGAATTTTTGGAGCCCGGACTAAATAGTAATCCAATAGTATGCTTTGTCATAACATGGGAATGACTGTTTATTAATTGACTGATTATAGAGTGATCTTCATCTCATCATCAAAAGTGTTGAATAGCTAATAATTTAGTTCTCCTGAAAATTAAACATCACCAAGTGCCCACTAGATTAAAAAATATATATTAATTCGTTTCTTGTGCAAGTGTGAGCATTAAATTTAATCCAATTAGATAAATGAAAATTATTTTTTAATATTACTAATCACCCTATTGTATTGACAAGAACATAAGGTGAATAGGTCTGCAAGAATTGATCAATTAAACTTAGCTTTATGCCGGCGATTCAATTTCAATATTAACCTTTCAACATCCTTTAAAAGATAAAGTTTGAAGCACTCCCCTTACGTCCGCATGTTAGATTTGATCAAAGGGCCGGCAGTAGTTGAATAGTCATGATTCAACCTTGCTCATTTGGCACTATTCTAATCTGGCTAAGAAAGGTTGGCTAATTTAACCCTGCTATTGTACCTACTGAAGAAGCCTAATTAATTAGCTATCATCCACCAGTCAACACATATTAAGTGCTGCTTGATAAAAGTGGCATGAGGTACATTAATTCAAACTGATTCTTCTTTACTATTTGAATTATCTGAGTCAATACAAACAAATATATGCTGTCCTATAAAGATGATTAGGGTTATAAAGCATGCATGAATCTTAATGCACCATTAAGAGTAACTTCTTAGATTATAATATTCATAAACTCCTTCAAGAAAAACTGTGATTCCTATGTTGAACTTCATAATTTGACAACGACCATAGAGCAGAAAACGGGGTAGAAAGTTGAACAGAAGATCTGAGAACTGTAGAGAGTATAAAATAATCCTTTATTACGTATGTTCACCCACAACCAGAGACTGTATTTATACGTATAGATGGTTGCATTGTATGAATATTTATACTTTGCTCACAAATGATGATTAAAGCAGGAGGTTTTGAAGGGAAGATTGAGATTGGCCAAGTGACAGAAAGCATGTGCGTTCCCTAAGTTATATAGTGGGGCATGCTATCCTACTCGGGTTTCATTCCATGGTTGCATGGCATGTGTTTGGGGACATTACTAATAATCCTCTCTACTGCCCTTTTCCCAATGGAGAAGAATAGTAAAGAGTGAAAAGAACATGTGAAAAATATTTTTATGAATTTAAAATTTTTAAAATAAATTCAAAATATCAATGATTAAATTTATACTCAAACTAAAAATTTATGATTAGAAATAAGAGTTATAATTTATTACCTGAATAAAGTAATATGCATTTTTATCACAACAAAACTAATTACTTAAGACTTTATTGAACTGATAGAATAATCCAAAATTCCATCAGATGAGATGGTGCCACTGACTGGATGATCCGAGATTCACGTCCATCTGAATCACCTGGCGTTGGACAAATGGGTTTATCTAGAAAGATAGCAGATGCATATCTCCATAAAAAAAATACTGTCTTCTCTCATTAGAAAGCCAACTTTGTATCTGAATAAAGGCCCGTTTGGTACATTAGCACGGCTTTATGCCGTTGCGATGTGTTTGGATCCATTATTTGGCGAACTGGGATTTTGAGTCATGGCATGCGAGTTGCGACATCTTTGTCCTTCGAAGAGTGCTTTTTTCCATATTGTCCGCATTTTAGCGCTCACTGTTCTCCCCGAGCCCTCGATACATCCTTTGCCGAAGGAAACCAATCTAGGTTTCCCCTGCAGGATCCGATCCGGAACTCTCTGTTGACCTCCATGCATGCTACATAAATCGAATTGAACTCACGAGATAAATTCAACGGACTTCGGATGCAATAGTACGTAAATCGAAGCTAAAATACATCGGATGTAGCTGAAATTGGTCGAAATGATCTTCGATCGTTGAACGGACTTCATCATGTTCAGAACGTCGAAATTGATCAGAATATACATATTGCACAATTCGACGGTTGATCGATCAAGAAAGAAGTTCATCGACACGCTAACACGCATATCGAGGTCGGCTTTGCAAGCGACTTCCGAACATTAATGAAAAATGATTATAGAAATCTATCAAATGAGATTATTTGCTCAATTGGATGAGTTTTGAATATCGTCGAAATGACAACGCGCAAATCGGAGTTGAAATTAACTCAATTCGATGTTGGCTCAAATCAAATGGCCTCCGATCACAAAATGGATTGTGTCGTTGCATCTAGAATGTTAAAATTACTTAGAATAGATATCCAATTTGACTAAGACTATCACGCTTAAAATTTCATCAAAATTAGCACGTATTTTGAGATAAACCTATCTAATTATCTTCTAATTACATCCAATCGACATCTTAGAACTCACAGCTGCCCATTCTTATGCTCCATCTCCCACCAATAATAGGCTATCACATCGTTTTTTCCTATGCCTCTTCACATAGAGAAAATATTACGTCAAGTCCGCGTAACTTTCGTCGGACTCAATCAACAGCGTGTCCGATTTTTTTCCGTTTTAACCCTTACAAATCGGACGGACGGTAGTAAATGGACGCATTCGCTTGTTTACGCATACCCAATCGTTAACTGGAGAAAAAGTGTCGTTGTAATCTGGAGGAATTGAAAAGATATATATATATATATATATATATATATATATATATATATATATATATATATATATATATATATATATATATATATATATATATATATATATATATATATATATATATATATATATATATATATAGGGTTTATTTTTTTTCCAAAGCAGAGAGAGAAATAAAATCTCATTTCCTTTTACAAAGAAGCATGAAGATGGAGAACGTTTAGAAATAGCGACCAATTTAGCTGAGGATGTATTAAATGAAAACTCATCGATAATTTTTATCGTACAATTTTTCTACAGTTTGTTAGTGATATTCCTTGAAATTATTTTATTTAATGTATATTTCCTACACTGTTTGGAGTTCTTTGTAAGAGGAGTGTGCTTATTTTAGGAACTGCTTTGCATTGGTACTTTGTGTAATCTCATGAGAGTACTGACCAATTTCATATTATTTTTCATGAGTTCCTGGTCTGTCTGGAGAGAATATGTTCATTACATTCTATTAGAAGTAATTTGGAGGTTGTTTGGTTAGTTTTACTTTTTAGTGTTATTTTGCATATGTAGTCTCTGTACTTTCTTCAGAGAACAGATAATTTTGGCCATTTTTCTCAGTTTTTTTGGCCTGGTTGTTGAGATTATGTTTATTGCATTCCATTGGTAGAAATTTGGAGGTTGTTTGGATAGTTTTTGTGGGCTTTTTGGATCTGTACTCTCTGTACTCTCATGAGAGTACAGATTATTTTCTTATATTTTCCAGTTTATTTTGCCTGGATGGGGTGAATATGGTCATTACATTCCGTTAGAAGCAATTTTCTGGCTGTTTGGTTAAATTATATGGGAGATTACCATCTGTACTCTCTGTACTCTCATGAGAGCACAGAGCATTTTTGACCTTTTTCCATTTTCTTTGGCCTGTTTGGAGTAAATATGTTAATTACAATCCATTAGAAATAATTTGGAGGCTGTTTGGTTATTTTTGACTTGCATCGTACTCTCATACTCTCTTGAGAGTCTGAGATGACTTTGGCCATTTTCTCACTTTCTTTGGCACGCTTAGATTATGTTTGTTACATTCCATTGGAAGCAATTTGGAGGCTGTTTGGATATTTTTAGGAGATTTACGTATGTACTCTGTACTCTCTCTCATGTATTCTCAGTACTCTATACTCATGAGTTGAGCGATTTTTTTTTTCAATTTCTTTGGCCTATTTGGAGTAAATATGTTCATTACAATCTATTAGGAATAATTTGGAGGCTGTTTGATTATTTTTTAAGAAAGTTCTGCATCTGTACTCTCTGTAGTCTCTTGAGAGTACAGACATTTTGGCTAATTTTTCTCATTTTTTTTGGCTTGGTTATTTAGATTATATTCATTACATTCCATTGAAAGCAATTTGGAGGCTATTTGGATATTTTTTGGGAGATTCTGCATCTGTACTCTCTATATTCTCTATACTTTCGAGAGAGTATAGAGCATTTGAGGCCTTTTTTCCAGTTTCTTTAGCCTGTTTGGAGTAAATATGTTCATTACATTACAGTAGGAGCAATCTGGAGGGTGATTGGCTATTTTTTTAATGTTATTTTATGCTCTACTCTCTCTTGAGTATGGATGATTTTGGCCATTTTTTACTTTCTTTGCCCTTGTTGTTTAGATTATGTTACATTCCATTTAAAAATTTGGAGTATTTGGATGGTTTTGGGAGTTTTTTTTTGCATATGTACTCTGTACTCTCAAGAGAGTACAGAGCATTTTGGGCCTTTTTTTCTAGTTTCTTTGGCCTATTTGGAGTAAATATGTTCATACATTACATTATGAGCAATTTGGAGGGTGATTAGTTGGTTTTTATGGGTGATTTTGCATCTGTACTCTCTGTACTCTCTTGAGAGTTCAGATGATTTTGGCCATTTTTTCCCACTTTCTTTGACCTTGTTATTTAGATTATGTTCATTACATTCCATTGGAAGCAATTTGGATGCTGTTTGGATAGTTTTTGGGGGTTTTTTACATCTGTACTCTCTGTATTCAGCTCATTTTTTTCGCTTTCTTTGGCCTGTTTGGAGGGAATATCTTCATTTGTTGATCTATTTTACATGTCACATATTTCTGGAGTTGTTTGGGTAGATGAATACGGTCAATGAGCAGTGCGATGACGAAGTCGTGATGTCTAATGACCCAAATTTGGGGAAACTCCTTGGCACCACTGTTCAAAATGAAAGCGGGCGTATGCCTTTATTGTGACTATACATCAAGCGCTTAGTGTTGAAGACCATACTAGTTATTGGCCAAACTCAAGAAATTGAAATCAAAAGATTTTTTTATGTGCAAAAGTGGAAAAAGTCTGATCTAACGGCTTAATAAAATTCTAGAAAAGCGCTGACCGGTTGTCCGGCCATGATTAGATTCTCTATTGATTTGGAGGGGAATTGGATGGTTAAAAAACATACAGAAACTCATAAGCATTCTTTGGCAAAGCATACTGACCTACATCTTCTCAGATCACATAGATGCATTAGCGATGAGAAGGCGTCAGTGTTGAAGAACAATGAGGAGAATTAGAGCAACTAATGCATTACTATCTAAGGGAAGTTGGCGTAGAAATTTTGGATTCACAAAAAAATACTTTTGAAGAGAGAAGATCGAGGATTGTCAATGGTCGTAATGCATTAATACAACTGTTGAGGAAAGGCAAGCGTGAATGGGATGTTTGCATGGGATGTACAAGTTGATGAGTCGATTGTTTAGTAAGTTTTTTTTCGAGCAATGGCATGTCTAGGATAGAATATGATTATTTTGGGGATGTGATAATTTTTGATACAAGCTATCGACTCAATAAATTTAATCTTATTTGTGCCCCTCTTGTTGGAGTGAATCATCACTGGCAAAATGTCTTATTTGGAGTAGCCTTTTTATCAGAAGAGATAATTGAGTCATTCTCATGGCTATTCCAAACATTTCTTCTGTTGATGAGTGACAGACATCCTATAATAATATTCACGATCAAGATCGCTATGGCGAAAGCTATCGAAATTGTATTATGGGATACTCATCATAGGTTGTATGATATATTTCAAAGAAAGCTCTTTCAAGGTTCATTATTTTAATAGTAATAAGAGAGTACAAAGGGTTATTTATACATGCATGAGTGTGACTCGGAAGAGTTTGAAGAAGCTTGTGCGTCATGCTAGAAGAAGGCAATTTGCATGATCATGCGCTTTGTCGAGCTTTATAAAATTAGATCCAAGTGGTCCACTTCATTCGGAGGACTCATTGTATGGGCATCTTGTCAATGCAGCGTAGTGAGTCCACGAACAACATATGTCAATCTCTAAACCAACAAGTTCTCCACGATTTTTCTTGGGGTTGGAGAAGGTTATGGAGACATGGCTCGGAATGAACATGATGAAGACTTCAAGTGTAGCCGGTCGAATTGTTCACATTGTTAAGACCGGTCAATTCTAAAATAAGTTATGTTTTATATAAGAAAGGTTTATACTATGTTTGAGGAGAAATTTTTGCATGGAGTTGGAGGCTTATCAGTAACTATGTCAGCTAACAGCCCCATGGAGTATTTGGTGAGAAATTTAGATAAAAAAATTCATCCAAAATATGGACTGTCCATTTCAATGGGACTACCCTAGATATAACTTGTACTTGTAAAAAATTTAAAATGATGGGATTACTTTGTGCCCACTGTATCAGAGTTCTTAGTCAACAAGATGTAGTGCGCATTCCTGATAAGTATCTTCTCATGCGATTACAGAGAAGAGGGATATCTACATCGATTGTGTATCTAAAATTAAGAGATGTGAAAAGCAGATGGAAATGCTAGTGGCATTATTTTTCAGAATCACATAACTCGATATGCATATCAAATAAGCATTAGAGCACAGGGTATTAAGAGAGCTGAGGACTATATGCTTGGATCCTTAAAAAAATATATGATGATGTCGACTCAATAATAAGTGGGAATTCTCCTCCAATTGACAAGCAGCTAAGAAGAAGAAGTCAACCACAGCAGACAAGGGAAAAGACATCTTAAAGGATCCAGTTAAGCAACGTCCAAAAGGTGTTTCCAACGCAAGGCTTAAGGTATATTAGGAGAGATCCAAGAAATCCAAGAGTAATTTTCTATTTTTTCCTATTAATATTTAGTATTTCAAATATTATTCTTAATCATCAAACCATCCTATTTTGGTTGTTACAGAAACCAAAGTACAGTTTGATAGTATTGCAGAACGTGTTTCGTCACCAATTGCAACACCTTTCTCTGTTATGCCAGAGTATTTTTCAGAGGTACACATAGAATATCACACATCGATGCCATAAAAATCATCAACTAATATGATATTCTACTACATGAATTCAACTTGAGCTCCACAATCAATCAGTCGACTGAAGGGTACATTAAGCTGATGATAGATATTATTACAGGAAAATATTTTAATGCATGACATCATCTAGTTATGTGTTCTTCGACTGTACAATCATTTATGTAATGCTTTAAAGTCCCAAGATGACTTTCTTTTACTTAACAGGCACACCAAGATTAGGAGAGTATGTAGAATATAGAGAGTATAGAGAGTACAGATAGTACATATGCAAAAATCCCATAAAAACTAAACAACCAGCATCCAAATTATTCTAAATGGATTGTAATGAACATATTTCCTCCAAGCAGACCAAAGAAACTGGAAAAAAGGCTCAAAATGTTCTGTACTCTCTTGAGTATAGAGTAGAAACGATAAGCGAACTTGCTTGAAACCGGAAGGCCCAAATGAACATTAATATTGGTCAATTATTTTTCGCTTGGTTTTTTTCTACTACTTGGATTTTGGAGTTAAGTTTGGCTACCTAATGTGTTTGGATTCTGGTTGGAACTTTGGTCTGTTGACTACCATGTGGTTATCCTTATTAATTATGTGGCTTTGTGGTATGGAATTATCACTATCTCAATCGATTCTTATTTCTTTTGACTACAAGTATATTGGGATATGATGTCATTTCTATGTTGATATGTACCATCTATCTGATACTGATTTCTCACTAGGTGGTTGTTTTTTGTGGGTTGTTGTGGACTATGCATTCTGATATAATGTTGGTTTTGTTTAGGCCATCCCTTTATCACTCTGATTTTTATTGTTATGCTTTCATATATGAATATGGTTGTGCCTTGGTAAGCAGGTAACTGTGATGTTGTGTGGTTAGGGTTATTGTTGGCTATGATTTATGTTGTTATGCTTGCATTGTATGGTGTTTATTATCTTAGAAAGGGGAGTTGTCAACCCTTTACCAGTTTCCCCCAGGGGTGTTGTTGGCTAAGATCACAAGATTTTTATCAAATTGGCTACCATTTTTCCCCATATTTGTAGGTTATGATAGCTTGGATGACTTCACCCATTCCTTGGTTGGTAGTAGCAGGTGTGATGTAACCCTTCCTTTGAAGTTTGGATGCTCATGCTAGCAGCTGCCCCAATTTGGTGTGATTGAGCTTGAGCATCTCTCCACTTATTTCTCCATATCTCTCTCATTACATTATTTTACTTTCTACCTAGATTGTATCACTTTAACTATGCTACTTCTTCATTCCAGATGTTTGTAGATTTTGCTTGTTTTTGTGCAGGTTCCTTCTCTTATGTAGGAGAACTTCTGGAGGCATACACTTCTCTTATCCACAAGATTTTCTGCTGATGGCTGGCCAATTGCTTGCTCCTTTACTCTATTATACATTTTTCTTTATTTTCCTCTTTCACATGTTTTGATTGTATTTAGCTAGGGGATTTTTTCTCTGAGTTGTTTGTAGCTCTTTAAGAAATAGTTATTAAGTTAATCCCCTACTAAGGACCTTGTAATCATTTGGTGGTAATAAAATTTCTCATATTTTACCAAGTTTTAGTATCGATTGATGACTCTACCTTCTTTAAGAGGATGAACTGATTTTTGTTGTAGGCATTACATAGTTTGATATATACTCTATAAAGTACTCTGTATTTTATGAAATAGTTTTTATTGCATACATTACAAAATTTGATAAGCTTGTATGTTCCTATCAATAAGATTAAAAGAACTTGAAGAAAAAAAATTGTGTAATAAAGATGATATTAGTACTGATGATATTATTTTACTAAGTATTTATAAATTTCTCGATAATATTAATTTAATTAAGATGATACTTTTGATTACTAGATTATTTAAAAATTAATCATCTTAAAATAAAGAATTATTTCGGCCCTCAAAATTTATATTTCTGAATAAGACGTTGCTAAGATGCATGTTCAGTAGTTTATTTGTCTATTTTATGCACCACATGATCAAGTAGATGGTAGGTTTTAAGAAGCATGATTTGACAATAGAAACTAATTTACATTTAAAAAATTCTATTTTTAAGTTCACATGTTAAGTGGTTTATATTGCTTCTCCTCTATACTTTCAGATTGTGGCATTATGAATGTGACTATGTATAATGGTTTATTACTAGCACCCGATTTGACATACCAAGTATCATTCAATCATAATTTTTAGATATTACACATTACAAATTACTGTAATTATTAATTTTAGATAATGTAAATTTTAACTTCACTTTTTTAGTTGATCTGAATTTAAATTATGATATAATTTGAATATCAAAATTAAGCATATTTTCTCCAAACAAGTAAAGAAATCATCATAGAAAAATAAACACTATTATATCAATTGTTCAAGATTAGAAGAGCATAGAGAGTATAGAGTATAGAGGAAATCTGAGAGTATAGGCGACATAAAGAGTCAGAGAGTCAGAGTATATAGAGAGTAAAGATGGTACACTTGCAAAAGCTGCTCAAAACTCATAAAAGGCAACCAGAGCCTCAGGACTTCTTTAAGATTATAATGAACAATTCCTCCCGACCTGAAAGAAGAAATGGAAAAAAAGAAAAAACTTAAGAAAATAATCTATAGTCTGAGGAGAATACAAAGAGTTCAGCTACAAAACACCTCAAATATTCTATAGAGAGTATATAGAGTACAGTGAATTCAGATGAAACACATCTCATTAAAGCAATCCAGCATCAACCAAATTACTGTAGGTGATCTATGCTAAACATATTTTATCCAAAATGAGAGCATGGAGAGTACAGAGAGTATATAGAGTACTGAGTATAGAGATGAGAGTACACATCTGAGCGAGATCAACCAAATTGCTACAGGTGATCTCTACTAAACATATTTTATCCAAACTGAGAGAATAGATAGTACAGAGAGTATATAGAGTACAGAGAGTACAGATGAAACACATCTCAATAAAGCAACCTAGCATCAACCAAATTACTGCAACTGATCTCTGCTAAACATATTTTATCCAAACTACCCAGGAAAATTGAAAAAATAGAATATGTACTCTGGAGTGAGAGAACTGAGATGAAACACATCTCAGTAAAGCAGCCCAACATCAACCAAATTACTGCAGGTGATCTATGCTAAACATATTTTATCCAAACTGCCCGAGAAAATTGAAAAAAAAATAGAAATACTGTACTCGGAGAGTACGGAGTCTGATGAAACACATCTCAAGATCAACCAAATTACTGCAGGTGATCTATGCTAAACATATTTTATCCAAACTACCTAGAAAAATTAAAAAATAGAAGAAATACTCTATACTCTCGAGTATAGAGAGTCTGAGACAAAAGGTTAAGAAGTCTAACATTAAGGTTCACAGCAGCGATTGAAGAGATCTTAGATAGGCAACCCAGCAGCTAAAAAATTGTTTTAAATGATATTTACACAAGATATTCTCCAAACTGCCCTGAATAAATGTAAAAAATAAGGAAATTTAATGTTGGAGTAGAGATCACACAAAGGCGGAGAACATGAACAGATTGTGCACATGTTATCTCTAGAAAAGGTTTAAGACAATAAATAATAGCTTGTAAAATAGGTGATTGCAAAATATCAAACTTCAAATGTACAGTTCTCAGCTTGGATTTTTCAGTCCCAAATAAAAGATAGCGTAAGCGAACTCAGCCCTAAATATATTCATCTTCTTGGGCCAATCATGGTGGTAAGCTCTCATTGGGGTTTGGATTCCCTCCATGTACTTGCAAACATCTATTAACACTTATTGGCGACCCACTCACCATTTAGATTAGCCATTTTATGGGATCGCTCAAAATATTGTCGACATCTTCAACAAGTAATTTGATCTAAATAGTAAGTATAGTCAATAAGTTGGCCAAAAAAAAATTTAGGAACCAAATTAAAAGCTTCTTACAATCTAGGAAGAATGGTCTTATGGGTTGGTTTGATAATGAGTCATAAAAATACCAGCTCCTTAATATGTCCAACTAGAGTGTCGGTCGATTATCTATAATTGAAAGTAGTAGCTCGACCCTTGACACACTGCAGTGACATCTTTGGATGAACATTTGCTTTCCTTCTTTAGGTCATATCTCGCGCTGAAGAAAAGAGAACATTTATAAATTCTAGCTTCTATCTATACAAATAAGGATTGAATCATAATACCATGTATTTCTGTGGGGTAACATACCCAATGCAAGCATGAAATGTACAAATAGGGGACATACAACCCCGGACAGAGTGAATACTTCTTGGCCAGTAAGAAGGCAAAGACATCGACGTGTGGATCGAGATCTAATGTCAAGAACTCATCGATCACGCCTCATGAATAATGATATTCCCAGTGACTATATCACCCTGAGTGAGAAATATTTGAAAGCAAGCTTAATTAAACAAATTAGTTATTTTATGTATGAAGATGGATTTGACTGAAGAATGTATTACTTGTCCTCGAATCGAGAGCACGACGTGTCAATAAGCTGGAGCATCGGCTTAGGGACATCTGGATGAGAAGTCAACAAAATGATGTGCCTCTCGCGCAAAATTATTAATGATGAAAGTTAGTGATGAAGAGCTAGATTCACTGTGAATTAAGGATCGATTTATCGAGATGAGGCATACCTCCGACTGATGCTCCTCCACCACAATGACAGTAGTCTATGGGTCATCTACTTTTATTGGCTCATCTTTGTGAACCTATAAAAAAAATTAATGAAATATATTTCTATTATCTCAAATTTAAAAGAAAGTAACTTAATACCACCGAGGCTCACTAATGGAGGTCACATCACTTCATCGTGACTTCACAGTAAGTGTGTATGAAGGGGAATAAATAACTTTCCTCTTCCTCATCTACGAGCCTTCACACCACACTCAATCTTTGCGATTAAAGGCAGACATCTTTAAGTGCATTGGAGGCCTCCATAAGAACACTTCCCAAGTGGAAGTATGGGAGGGATTCCCAAGTGGAGTACCAGGGGTAGCAGTGTAAACTCCACAAGAGGCTCCCCTATGGTAGCCTCCACAGGGGAAGCTCTTGTGGTAGCCTCCACAAGAGCTTCCCCTATGGTGGACTCCATAGGGGCATCCCTAGTGGAGGCTACCACAGGGGCTTCCCAAGTGGAAGTATTCATTGGAAGCTTCTGTGGTAGCCTCCATAGGTTTTGCCTGTGACTACCTCGTCAAGAGTTTCCCCTATGGTCACCTCCAAGCTTCCCCACTAGGGATCGGACCCCCACGAAGAACCTCCTCGATAGCAGTAACCCACAAATCAATCCCATATATTCTCTCTGTATTGTTGCTTGAAAGGATGATGTATCTTTCAAGTCCACAAACTGTAGTATCCTCTCCACTAGAGCCTTCTGTGGGGGTAGTAGCAGAGGGCAGGCTAGATACACTGGACGGGGGAGAATATCGAAGAGAAACATATAGAGATTCAGTGATGGCTGAACTCAGTGGACTTAGAATGGGACTGCTATCGGGCTCGACATGTGTTGTATGTTGGGCAGGGGACAATGATTCAAGGATCCAGGTCTCCTCTTCTAATATGTCCTCGAATGAAAGGCAAACCTGTGTTAAACCGATAAGAAAATGTGATGACATACAGCATAAATAAATACATTCTTATATGAACTAAGTGATATTATTATATGTCACCTGGTGTCCTCCCAAACCAGTGAAAGCATCATCTGGAAACTTTATTTTTAGCCATCGACATCATTCTTTGAGATGGAAATGGCTTATGATGCTTATGTGCTCGCAGATCAATGAATATTTAAAATAGTTAACTTCAATGCATCAAATAACACATCAGATATATAAATATACCATAAGAAGAGTGACAAAGCCACTCATGTACCCCGGGTCTGAATCTTTGATGTAATACCATCAAATTGTGAAACTAGAAAGGCCCAAATGGCCTCTGCCCAATTGTATTCAGCAAATTTATCTATGTCATCGGTGTAGGCAATCAATTTCGATGACACCCTATAGTTGTGATATACAAAAAAAAGATTTGACAACAAAAAATATATGTACAACTGCACAAATTGTGCCACGGGCAATGAGCTATCTGAATGCTCAAATTTATTCTTATAGTCCTTTGAGGCGGAATTGCGATGGGAGTTTACCATAAGACCTTCTCCCCTTTGTTTGGCATCCCACAAATTCTTGCAACTTCATGGGGGTGAAAGGAATGCACTATCCACCCAGAAAGAAAGCTTGCTTCTCTATGTCCCAGCAAGATGAGGATTGAGGTCTTGAGTCTTTGGTGATGAATTGATGCATGAAGCCTCTTTAAAATGTCAATGACTTATCAAGTAAAGCATCTTTTATTATCGACACCATTCTAACGGTGGCCATCTCATCTTTTCTTACATGGTAAACTTCAAAAAGAAAAGTCAATTAATGAGAGTACAGATCCAAATCACCCATGAAAACCAAGCAATCAGCATCCAAATTATTCCTAATGGATTGTAATGAACATATTTAATCCAAACAGACTAAAAAAACTGGAAAAAAATGCCCAAAATACTCTGTACTCTCATAAGAATATGAGGAAATACGATGTACATGTAGAATCACCCAAAAATATCAAACTCTAATTGCTTTGGAAATGTAATGAACATAATCTAAAACAACAGCCAAAGAAAGTGGGAAAAATGGCCAAAATTATCTCAAGAGTACGAGAGAATGTAAAATCACCCATAAAACCAATCAATCACCTCCAAATTGCTTTGTGTAATGAAACATATTTACTCTAAATAGGCCAAAGAAACTGAAAAGGCCCAAAATGCTATACTCTCATGAGATTACAAAATACAGTCACAAAATGAATTACAGAGAAATGAGTTAGTGCAAAACTCTCATAAAATAAGCAAATCCTCCATTATTAAATTTGTATGAACATATTTCCTCTAAATAAATATATTACCAATCACCCTCTAAATTACTTCTAATATAATGTAATAAACATATTTACTCCAAACGAAAAGAAACTGGAAAAAGAAATGCTGCTCTCTTGAGAGTACAGAGTACTGATCCCCCAAAATATCCAAACGACCTCCAAAGCTTCCAATGGAATGTAATGAACATAATCTAAACAACAAAAAGAAAGAAAAAATGGCCAAAATTATCTACTCTCAAGAGAGTATAGTACAGATCAAAATCAACAAACCAATCACCCT
The DNA here is from genome assembly GCA_021442155.1 of Cymbidium sinense. Taxonomy (NCBI): domain Eukaryota; kingdom Viridiplantae; phylum Streptophyta; class Magnoliopsida; order Asparagales; family Orchidaceae; genus Cymbidium; species Cymbidium sinense. The sequence continues at coordinate 18,370,815 of CM038218.1, read as the reverse complement.
CCAAATTGCACTTAATGTAATATAATGAACATATTTACTCCAAATAAGCCAAAGAAACTGGGAAAAAAGGCCCAAAATATTGCATACTCTCATGAGAGTATAGAGAGTATAGAGAATACGAAAATAGAGAATCTGAGTTCATGGAACTCACATAAAAATAAGCAATCATCCTCCAAATTATTCCATTTGTTGTGAACAAATTTCTCAAAAGGAAATGGAAATTACCAAATCACCCTCAAATTTTGTGTAAATGATATTTACTCCAGAAAAAGAAAATGCTTTGTACTCTCTTGAGAGTATAGAGTAAAAGCATCTAGAAATCTCAATCCAAATAATCTCCAAATTACTTTAATGGAATGTAATGAACATAATCTAAACAACCAAGCCAAAGTGAGAAAAATGGCCAAAATCATGTACTTTCAGAGAGTATAAGAGTATAGATGCAAAATCCATAAAAACTAATCACCCCAAATTGCTCTTAATGTAATGTAATATATTTACTCCAAATAGGAGAAATGGGAAAAAAAAAATCTGCTCTCTCAGGAGTATAGAGTATAGAGTACAAAAGTACAGGTATAGAGTACAAAGAATCAGTTCAAATACATAACTCTCATAAAAATAAGCAATCATCTCCAAATTTCTAAGTTTGTAATGAACATATTTCCTCAAACAAGCCAAAATGGAAAAAATCAATCACCCTCAAATTGCTCTTAATGTAATATAATGAACATATTTACTCCAGCAAAGCGGAAAATATCCAAAATGCTCATGGTACATGAGAGTACAAAATTCTTCAAAAAAAATCCAAATAGCCTAAATTGCTTCCAATGGAATGTAATGACATAATCTAAGAGTCAAAGAAAGTTGGAAAAAAATAGTCAAAATCATATGTGAGAGTACAGAGAGTACAGATGCAAAACTCTCCTAAAATCTAAGCAATCAGCATCCAAATTGTTCCTAATGGATTGTAATGAACATATTTACTCCAAACAGGCCAAAGAAACTTGAAAAAAAAGCCCAAAATGCTCTGTACTCTCATGAGAATATAGAGTATACAGATGCAAAAATCTCCCGAAAAACATCCAAACAGCCTCCAAATTGCTTCCAATGGAATGTAATGAACATAATCTAAATAATCACGCTAAAGAAAGTGGGAAAAATGGCCAAAATCATATGTACTCTCAAGAGAGTACAGAGAGTACATATGCAAAATCACCCATAAAAATCAACCAATCACCCTCCAAATTGCTCCTAATGTAATGTAATGAACATATTTACTTCAAATAGGCCAAAGAAATTAAAAAAAGAAAAATACGTACTCTCATGAGAGTGCAGAGTAAATGAAGAATACAGAGTTCGATGCGAACTCACATAAAAATAAGCAATCATCCTCCAAATTGTTCCTAGCATTTGTTATGAACATATTTCTTCCAAACAGGTCAAAGGAATTAGAAAAACATTACCAATCACTCTCCAAATTGCTCCTAATATAATGTAATGAACATATTTACTCCAAACAAGCCAAAGAAATTGGAAAAAAGGCCCAAATGCTCAGACTCTCTTTATATTATGAGAGTATGATGCAAAAATCTCCCAAAAAATATCAAAGCGACCTCCAAATTACTTCCAATGAATGTAATGAACATAATATAAACAACAAAGAAAGTGGGAAAAAATTGTCAAAATCATCATACTCTCAGAGAGTATAGAGAATCAAAATCACCATAAAACCAACAAATCACCCTCCAAATTGATCCTAATGTAATGTAATGAACATATTTACTCCAAAATAAAGAAACTAGGAAAAAAGGCCCAAAATGCTCTGTACTCTCATGAGAGTATAGAGAGTACAAAGAGTATAGAGTTTAGAGTACAGAGAATACAAAGTTCAGATGCAGAACTCACTTAAAAAATAAGCAATCATCTTCCAAATTGTTCCTAACGGATTTGTTATGAACATATTTCCTCCAAACAGGCCAAAGGAAATAGAAAAACATTACCAATCACCCTCCAAATTGCTCCTAATGTAATGTAATGAACATATTTACTCCAAGCAGGAAACTTGAAAAATAGGCCCAAATGCATACTCTCTTGAGAGTATAGAATCTGAATAAAAATCTCCCAAAAAATATCCAAACAGCCTCCAAATTATTTCCAATGCAATGTAATGAACATAATCTAACCAGCCATGCCAAAGAAAGTGGGAAAAAATGGCCAAAATCATTTGTACTCTCAAGAGAGTATAGAGAGTCTGAACTCTCCCCAAAATCAAGCAATCATCAAATTATTCTAATGGATTATAATGAACATATTTACTCCAAAGCAGGGCCAAAAGCGGAAAAAAGGCCCAAAATGCTCTATACTCTCATGAGAATACAGAGAGTACAGATGCAAAAATTACACAAAAAATATCCAAATAGCCTCCAAATTACTTCCAATGGAACGTAATGAACATAATCTAAATAACCAGGCCAAAGATAGTGGGAAAAAATGGCCAAAACCATTTGTACTCTCAAGAGATTACAGAGAGTACAGATGTAAAATCACTCATAAAAACCAACCAATCACCATCCAAATTTCTTCTAATATAATGTAATCCACATATTTACTCCAAATAGGCCAAGAAAGCTGGGATAAAGGCCCAAATGCTCTACTCTCATGAGGTATAGAGAGTATAAATTATAATGCAGTGAATCAAATGTTCAAATGCTAAACTCACATAAAAAATAAGCAATCTTCCTCCAAATTATTCGTAACAGATTTGTTATGAACATATTTCCTCCAAACAGGCCAAAGGAAATGGAAAAACATTACCAATCACCCTCCAAATTGCTCCTAATGTAATGTAATGAATATATTTACTCCAAACAGGCCAAAAAAACTGGAAAAAAGGCCCAAAATACTCTGTACTCTCTTGAGAGTAGAGATCTGATCTAGAAATCCCAAAAATATCCAAAGCGACCTCCAATTTCCAATGGAATGTAATGAACATAATATAAACAACCAAGCCAAAAAAAAGTGAGAAAAAATGGCCAAAATCATCGCTACTCTCAAGAGAGTACAGAGAGTACATATGTAAAATCTCTCATAAAAACCAACCAATCACCCTCCAAATTTCTCCTAACGTAATGTAATGAACATATTTACTCCAAATAGGCCAAAGAAATTAGGAAAAAAGACCCAAAATTCTTTGTACTCTCATGAATCTGAGAGTACAAAGTATAGAGTATAGAGAATATAGGTACATAGTCAGAATCTGAGTTAGAGGAGACTCACATAAAAAATAAGCAATCATCCTCCAAATTGTTCCTAAAGGATTTATTATTAATAGATTTCCTCCAAACAGGCCAAGGAAATGGAAAACTATTACCAATCACCCTCCAAATTGCTCCTAATGTAATGTAATGAATATATTTACTCCAAATAGGCCAAAGAAACTGGAAAAAAGGCCCAAAATGCTCTGTACTCTCTTGAGAGTATAGAGAGTACAGATGCAGAAATCTCCCAAAAAACATCCAAACAACCTCCAAATTGCTTCCAATGGAATGTAATGAATATAATCTAAACAACCAGGCCAAAGAAAGTGAGAAAAAAATGGCCAAAATCATCTGTACTCTCAAGAGACTGAGCAGTCAGAACTCCCAAAATAACCAAAGCGACCTCAAATTATCATAATGGATTGTAATGAACATATTAACTCCAAACAGGCCAAAAAAATTGGAAAAAAAATGCCCAAACTGCTCTGAACTCTCATGAGAGTACAGAGAGTATGGAGAGTATAGAGAGTATAGAGTATTGAGAGTACAAAGAGTACAGATGCAGAAATCCCCCAAAAAATATCCAAACAGCCTTCAAATTGCTTCCAATGCAATGTAATGAACATAATCTAAGCAGCCAGACCAAAGAAAGTGGAAAAAATGACCAAAATCATATGTATTCTCGAGAGAGTATAGAGAGTACAGATGCAGAACTCTCCTAAAAAACCAACCAAGAAGCTTCCAAATTATTCCTAATGGATTGTAATGAACATATTTACTCCACACAGGCCAAAGAAATTGGAAAAAAAGGCCCAAAATGCTATGTACTCTCATCAGAGTATGGGATGCAAAAAACTCCCAAAACTATCAAGCGACCTCCAAATTGCTTCCAATGGAATGTAATGAACATAATCTCAACAACCAGGCCAAAAAAACTAGAAGAAAATGTCCAAAATCATCTGTACTCTCAAGAGAGTACAGAGAGTACATATACAAAATAACACTAAAAAAATAACCACTCACCCTCCAAATTGCTCCTAATGTAATGTAATGAACATATTTACTATAAACAGGCCAAAAAAATTGGAAAAAAGCCCCTAAATGCTCTATACTCTCATGAGAGTACAAAGAATACAGATGGAAATCCTCCATATAATTTAACCAAATAAGCAGAAAATTACTTATAATGGAATGTAATGACCATATTCTCCCCATCCAGGCAAAATAAACTTGCAAAAAATATGAGAAAATCATATGTACTCTCATGAGAGTACAGAAAGTACAGATACAAAAATCCCCCAAAAACCATCCAAACAGCCTCCATATTGCTTCCAATAGAATATAATGAACATAATCTAAGCAAATTGCTTCCAAAAAATCCCTCAAAAACCATCGACTGAACATACTATCCCTAAATAGGCCACAAAATTCATCATAAAACAACACCAAACATCCTACCATGTGATATACTAAACATTTCACAAGGCTAAATAATTCAAAATTTTAAAAATAATGGTGTATACCATCATGACAATACAGAGAGTACACTTGCAAAACATCTCCAAAAACAACTACAACACGTCTCGTTCATTTAAAAGAATCAAATGTTCCAAAATGTTCACCTACTGGATGGTGAGAAGAATAGAGAAAATCTTAAATTCATTAAAGTTCAAGAATGCAGGTGTAGACACCTCATGTAGTCACCTACAATACCTCAATTTTTGATTTGCTAAATCATTGGCGAAGAAGGCGGATGATCGATGGGAGTGGGGCGGCGAGAAAAATCCTTCGTCAAAAGAAAGCCTTAAACTATTCTTTGACGAGGAATATCGAACAATGCCCGTTTCATTTTTCTTCTCCCACTGTTTGAACGAGACGGGCAAGGTCGAGCCAGGGTAAGCATAAATGGCATCATGAATGCGCCACCCATTTATAGCATCATCCTCCCAATTAAAGTGTCGTTAAGCGCTGAAACGGGAAAAAAATGTTGGACACGTGTCGACCAAGGATTGGAGTCCGCGCGTAAAGCTACGTGTGGACTCCAGACGTAATATTTTCTCCTTCACATGGGTTGTTTGAATTTTTTTTTAAAAAAAAGAAATTAAAGTTCTCCTGGCCTTTTTTTCTGAGCTCCTTCTCCTACGAGATGGAGACTGGCAGCCATCCCTCTCTTGTACCTAGCGTGATCAATGAACAAGCCCTCGACTTGTTCATCTCTACCTCAAGCTGAACTCCTCAAGATCACATCTTCTCTCTCGGCTTCTATTGATGTGAAGCGAAGGATTGAAACCTTGTTGGTATTTCATCCAGAGAGAATAGACTCTCTTCCCTCTTTCTCCTTCTTACCCTTCCCGTAATGAACTAGATGGGTGGACAGAGAGTCATGATGATAGGGAGAGAGAAGGCTACGATAGGTGATACCATCAGTTGTCGAAATCATGGAGACTGAAACCCCTTCCCTCCCTTCGTTCGTTCATGGCCCCTCAACCTTTTTCGTGTATCGCGCTACTTTCCCTTGTGAATTCTCTCATTGTATCTTTTATCAAAGATCTTATTTCTTTCCTGAAGTTTCTAATCTGCAATGCTTGATACCATAAGCAGATATATTGCTCGCATCCAAATCCAAATATGGCTTGGCTAATGCTGTTAACAACAAAAATTCAGCAGTCAACAAAATTGGTAGGCTAGGATCTGTCATGCTAGATTCTCATTATCCTTCTCGGCAGAGAAAATCTAGTTTTTCAATTGATGTTTCTCCAAGATATGGGAAGCATGGCTAATCAGATCACCAAAAATAGTACCACTCTCGATAATCAAAACGACCATTAAAGGTGTCGAGCTTCAAGTGTAGACCGACAAGAGGATCTCAAAGCGAAAAGAACTAGCCTTTGAAGAGAAAGAGAAAGCATGGGTTCTTGAGGAACTGAGTGATGTAAAGAAACTAGTGGAAGAGGTGAGTGTGAAGCTTGCAAAGACTCTGTTAGCTCAGATGAAAGCTGAAGAGAGTTCAGAGCTTGACAAGTTTCATGCAGATGAACATGAGAAATTGGCCATTGAAGCTGCTCAAAAGAGGGAGAAAGAATTGAATAAAGAGCTTGAGGATATTCAAAATCATCATGTTATTGATGTCAAACACTTTTCGATGTGGAACTTCAAACAAAACATGGTGGTGATTCAAGAATGTTGCACTTAGCCATGCAAAGGATGCAATGAAGATTGCAAAGGTTAATGTGGAGGTGGTGAAAATTCTTTCTGGTCAAATCAATCGCCTGCAATCCTTACTTGACTCTAAAGTTGAGAGAAATTCTAATGAGACGGCAAAGTTGATCGAATGGATTGAAGTTGAAGCTTTGAAGCTTGAACTTGAGGAGGTAAAACTAGGGAAAAGTTAGTGAGATGGAAACTCTAGGCGAAGGGCTCAAGAGCGGCCCGATAGATGGAAAGCAGGGAGTATGATGTAGTTGGTCTTGTGGATGGGTGGAAAAAGAAGGCAAACTTGTTAGAATCTTCCTTTAAAGGAAGTAAGACATTTTGAAAGCTTGGTGCAGGATTCTCTTGCTTCTTTAACAAAGTATGTAGAAGAGAGCAAGTATATGCTTGAAGATATAGAATCTGAAGTCATTTCCCTTAGGGGGATGGCTGAAGTATTAGAGGTTGAAGTTGCAAGGCATAAAGTAGATCAAGAAAAAATATGATAACCAACTTGATTTTGGCAGGCTATTGAATTTGGAAAAGAGTTGAAGTCTTGAAGATGGAGATCCAGAGAGTGGAGGAGGAGAAGGCCCAAGCATTGAACAATGAGAAACTCATAACTTCAAACATTGAAGGCCTCACTCAGGAAAATTGTAAGTTGGTCGCTAAGCTGGAGATTACTAAAGGGGATATGGAGAAAGCTAAGAAAGCAATGGAGGGTTTGGCGTCAGCATTACATGAGGTTTCCTTAGAAGCCAGGGACATACAAGAAAGGCTCTTGATCAAGCAAGTTAAGGTTGCTAGCGTCATAGCTGAGGTAGATGAATTAAAATTAACCCTAAAAAAACTCCCAGGAAAGTATGATGTCATTCTTGATGAAGCCAAATATGAGGTTTCTTGTCTTAAAAATACCATTGACAAGTCTGAAAGAGAAGCAAAGGACTTCATTGTGAATGAAATGCCATGAAAGAGGCTGATAATGAAATTGTCTCAATCAAGCAAGAGAGGGATAAGGCTATGGAGATTCTTGGGAAGAAAAGGTGTGAAATAGAAGCAGTTGAGGAAGAAACAAATAAGCTTCATGATAAGTTGAGGCAAGTTGAATTTGACTTATTTGTAGCCAATGTTTCTATTGAAGAACCTGGCAGAGGTGACTTAAAAGAAAGATATAAAAATTGAGAAAGAATATAACTTAAGATAGCTCGATTGTACAAGCAAGGCGGTAAATCCATTTGTCCAACAATAATTCTTTCGGCATAGTGGTTCTAAAATCTCTTGGCTTATACCTTTCATGGATGGACATCCACCTCTGGTTTGACAGCATCATATCTTGTACTATGCTTCTTACTTGCTGCGTCTCCATTTAAACCACCATTCCATCTTCCAAACAAACTTCAATTGCATGGTGATACTTCTTGATCATTTTACTTGGCACCAAGGGGATCCTATGGATGTCTTTCTACTTCCATACTATTATGGTTGGGTTTTATTGGTCTTCATGCTTCTAAAATCTTGTATGTGGCGGTTTGACTATGGTGAAATTAATGAGCTCTTTTAGCATGACGGGGAAAACTCACATGTTGTATATATTCACGCCTTTCTTAGCATGGCAGGAAAATTTATACTTGCTTTCTGTTTAAGTACTTGTACCGCCCGTGAGGAAAATCTATTTGTGAGTGCACATTCCTTTCTTGGCATGGTGGGAAGGTGCATTCAAGCCTTGATTATATACCTTGCCTTTCTTGACATGGTGGGCCCACCAAAGTAGCCTCTGGGGACAATCAGGATATTATCAAAATCTTTATCAAACTTCACACCGAGAGGGAGAATGCCATATTATTTGTAACATTTGGTGTATATTACTATAATTTTTTTTTTGGCGGAAAATCTGTTTCGGGTCCTTCAGGCCATTACCTTTTTTGGCATGGGAAAGGCGCATTTAGGCGTGATTATACCACCCATATATATGTCTTTCTTGGTGGTGGTGGGCTAGCCCAAGTACCCTCCACGAGGATGACGTTGGGATCTTAAAATACTTCAAACTTCGATAGTGGATAAACAAATTAATAAAAATTAACTAAAAGCTAAAATTGATGTGTTAAACGACATTTGCAGTAAGTATTTTGTTTTTTTTAGCATGGAGGAAAATCATGCTTCATACAGATACTTAGACCATACATGTCTTTTTGACATGATGGGATGATTCGTCGTTGATTTATACCACTCATGCCTTTCTTGGCATGGTGAGCAAGCCCATTGTATTCTTTTCCCTATTGGGGACGATGGTTTTGAAATCTTATCAAAATTTTATCTAAAAAAATTTATACTGCAATGAAATTCAATCAAACAAGCAATATTATTTACATAAATTAAATTCAATCAAATACGCACATGTTAAACTTGTCTGCAGATGCTAAAGGTTAATTCCGATTTGGTCTTAGGAGCAATTGGTTAACAAAACTAAAAATTTAATAATTATATATAATATCTTCAACCTAATAAAATATAGCTTTTGTGAGGAGATAGATCCTCTATTAAATTAAGTCGAGGATGAAATAATGATAATAAACCACCCATGATGATGGTTTAAAAAGAAATTTTGAGGGATACTTCTAACAAAATATGATTATAATTTCAAACCAAATTAACTTAGATTGAACATCAATCTAAATACAAAATTTAAAATATCATTGAGCTATAAATGTCTAAGTGAATCTTAATATTAAAAACTTAAAGCTAAAAATTCAACTTGCCTTCCGTAATTGTTTGCCAGAGGTGACAAATTAAGAAAATTCTAACTCATAAAGAAGCTAATGTCAAGTATATTTACTCTCGAACAATCTCATGTGAGGTCGTTGCCCATGTCCTCCATCGTGGCTTGGCGATGAGCTCTACGCTGATGATTCGAGGAGACTTTTATTTGGATGGTTTATTTGCCAAATGACATCAACTATATCTATCCGCGATTAGCCTTTGTATGCTTCCAAATGACTCTGTCCTTTGAGTTGTGAATCACAGGGTATACTTGATAGGGCAAAAAATCCTATATTAGCTAAGGTAGACTTAAGCATGTCTCTTTAGACAAATACCACCCCAAATTATAAATTTCTTGGGACAACCACTGCGATAAAGATTCTTCTATCGGTTGGGTTGACTATTGCCTCAGTAAACTAGGGACCAACATTGTGACACGGGATGATGAAACCATGGGATCTAGATGGGACATCATCATTCCCCAACCATCCGCTTTAGCTAAATATAATGAATTTCATAATCTAAATTCCAAAACTTCATCTTATATAAACTTTAGCAATCTAGCATTTAGCCTTAATCAAAAGTTCTCTCTCAGCATTGAGAGGGTAATTAACAATAGGTTCTTGTGCCTATAGGAAAGCTAGAACTAGATCTAAAGTCCTCACAAAATGAGGGTTAAATCTCTGGGTAGTGTCTTATATACTATTCCATCTATCTTATGGAAATTACACTGACACTTAAACACTCTTTTCATTGAAGAGGTCGGTGGTGAATTTTTTAGAGCCTGATTTTTGGCATTAGGTTGGGAATGATTTTTCTTTTCCATCTTTGACTGGTGGTCTAATTTATATGTGAGAGGAATATAATGAAAATTAAGTTTAAAGTTACTTGGAGGCTGTTACTTTAGTCCTCGAGAATAACACAACTCTTGCAACACCCATTGGAGGAAGCATGATCACAAGCTTCCTCTTCTACAGGAAAATTGAAGCGAGAATGTAAAGAAGGAAGAAAATATTGAACAGGCAGGTGGGCTCAGGTTCATACAAATCACTAGCCATTCGACCAGGACTTGACTTAGAAGCCAGGTATTCCACTCACAAGTTTAAAATTTAAAATGGGTGAAAAGGAATAGCTCTACTTATGATGCTAAGCAGGTCTTTCCCGAGCTCAATGGAATCTGACTCAATAACCGAAAATAACGAATCTATCTATGAGTATATAGAGTCTTAAATATTATAAAATAAAAGGTCTTATGAATAAATGATATCAAGGCTAATTATCGGGAAATACTCAACTTCTGAAAACACCATCGGTGTTGGTAAGAACTCAGATTGATTTCTAAAAAACATTGAACATTGATGTGTGACACTGAGGGCAGGTATAGAATCTCTATGATGAAAAGTCCGGCAACATGGAAAATAAATATGGAAGCCTCGAGGAAATGGCGATCTGGAAAGCTTCTTTATGTGGAGAAACAAGGTAACCTAGAGACAATGTTAAAGAAAAAATGCAGTCAGGTTGTAAGCCATTGTTCAAATAAAAAATTATACAACTAGTTGATTGGAACAGAAGAGGTGTTGAACCCTGGGTTTGAAATGACCTAAGATGAGTCAAGCGGAGCGACTCTCTTGGTCAAATTAAATACTACGGTTTGTGATAATGTCAAGTTCCTTCTCCGGTGAGAAACTCAAAGCTGTATTCCATTACGCCGGGTCTGAAGTTTGATAAGGATAAGGTTGATGAAAGAAAATATTAGAATAAAGTCATCGGGGAGGCTAGAGTTTCTCCTCAGGGAGACCTCTATCCCAATAAGATGTCAGATTCAGGTCACGAGTGGCAAGCATAGAGGGTGGCACTTAGCGGACATCTCCAAAATTCACAGTCAAGGTCCTTTGTGCAAAAGGTAAGCAAATTTGGGAGGCCTAGAGTGACAAACTAGAAGGATAGCGTGACTGGGTGCTCCCCATTATTCACTCCATGGATTCTTATGTATTTTGTTTGGCTAGCAGGTCTTATCACTTGAAGTTGAACTACCTTCATTCTGGTATCCACTTAACACTTTAGATTAGAATGTTTGTCTACCAGAAGGAGCTTGATAAGCTAGGGCTGACCCAATGATAAAATTTAGAGTCTATGAGGTGAGGATGTCCAAAGTATTCAATCATATAGTATGTCAGAGCTTTCAAGAATAAGAATTGGTCCTGAGGTAGAAGACTAAATTCATTTTCATTGTCATTGCATGTGTAGGGTTTTCTTAGAAATTCTTGTAATATAATGCATTTCCAAAATAAAGTAAAATCTCACTCAGAGAAGGGCATTTTTAAATTTTACAACGAATGCCAGGCTCTCCTTATGAAATAGAGTCTCTTATTATATTTGGGTTGTGCATCCAGCAAGGCCAAGATCCCCATATATGTATTCAAATTATGTATTCAAATTTTACAAGTCTCAAGTTCTGACCAAAAGAGAAATTTTCAGTCGTCATGTGCGTAACAAATCAAATTGAAACATAACTTTCATCCATTACATTCAAATCTAGATGAGTTGGTGCATAAGGTTTGACTCAACAAATATATGAGGGAGCTTACAGACCACTTACTCTTCCACGAAATATAGTAAAGATCCCCCACCTGTTAGCTTGATGTTAAACCCATCATTAATTGCTCAGTCATGACTCAAACTGGGTGCAAGATTGGGACTCAGTACATGCCCAAATATGATCGGGCCTTACTCATGCTTGTGTCACAAAGGCCCTGCGATGAGGATATCTCTGCCGTTAGCTTCAAATACAAGAGCATCAAATCTCAAATTCTTCCAACTTGGTGAGTTCAAATTGGCCCGAGGTTGCAGGAGATCATCTAATGGTGGCAGGATCATTTTTTTAAAAGTAACAAAATATCGAACTCAAGGCACTAAGCCAAGTTTGGTATCAATATCGACAAGTATGTTAACTCCTTCAAAATGAGTCTTTTAAAGTAGAAGCAAGATAGAAACTCTTCTTCAATAAGTCCAAATAAGCAAAAACAGAGGGGACGAAGAAGTCAGACAAATGTTCATACAAAATTGAAGGCTGAATTAAAGGGATGTCAATATATGTAGTATAGGTAATGACTCTTCATTATTAACAATAAGAGAAGTCTCAAATAGACATCCTTTTATATTGCAAAAAATCTAGGGTAGAAGGTAATTTTGTATCACCTGGTAAGTCTTCAAGGAAATTCAGGAAATTCCTTTGCCAAATCCATCAAGGCATAAAGCCATGATAGAAGGAAATATGAACTATAAAATTTCAAGATTTAATCTTCAATAACTCTGTCAAAGCATAAAGTATAGGACCGAAGATGTTCTCATCTCGCCAACAAGTCATCAACTCCATTAAGTTCACCAAGGCATAAATCCATGACAGGAGAAATAAATAAGTTTTATAGCTTTAAAGGGAGTCTTCAATTCAGCAAAGCCTGAAACATATGATCAAAGACATTCCAAATTTTCTCAATAATTACTGCAAATCCTCCAGTTAGATATAGGGTATTTTTATATATTTAACTATGCTCGTTGCTTCAAGCAGAGATCCTCAGAGATAAATATCGTGATGATCAAAAGGCAATTTTGTTTATATTAAAAGAAGTTCAAATACGTGATACATTTATGAGCTAATCAGATCCCACATTATATAGGAGTCTTTTTTTATGATCAAGTTGTAGCTCTTGCAAAAACAAAAAGAATCTACTTCATGCATGAAAAGACAGCCCTAAATGTCAAAAGTTTGTCTCCCAGATTTATCAAATTTTAAAGATCAAGTCAGAAAAACTCCCGATTCTAGAAGTTTCAATCAACTAAATTGGAAAAGCATCAACCTCTATATATTCAAGTCTAGGATGCAGATTGGTTCTAAAGTTCGAACTCAACAAGCCCATAAATGGCTTGGATCGCGGCGCTCTCCTCACTTTCAAAGCCACAAGAAAGGCGCGGTGATAGAGCCCCAGTTCATTTGTCGATGACGTCGCAGAAACTAGAAACAGTGGGTTAAAATTAGCTTTTAAATTCTAAGCCACAAATGGTTGAGTTCTTTAGCTCTCATCACTCGATAGTATAGCCATAAGAAAAAGGCGTACGGTAAAAGGCCTGGTTGGTCAATGATGATAGATGTTGATCTTAAACCAAATCAGCTTAGCGATTAAAGCAGCAGTCGAGTCTTCCTAACTTGATCAATGGATCAAGAATTTGAAAACTCTTAGTGAAGGCGACTCAAATCAATCCATATGCTTTGCGAGGCAATATTTCAATCTCTTTTGAAGCAGTTTGATCAAGCACAGACACAGTCGAATTTTCTCATCAATTTGTAAAATGAAAGCATAGGATCAAGGAAATAATTTCAAGTTCATACGAAGCCAATGGTTGAACTAAAGAAATTCCATGGTCATTCATCTGTTAAAACACATATTGCTGGATTGATAACTCAGCGTATACGATATGAGGAAGCTTTAGATCATCGTCATGCGATATTCAGCAGTCCATCAAAGCAGCAAGCATAGGACTAAGAACATACATACAAATACAAGTCATATGGATAAATCAGAATTCATCATTCATCAATGGTCCATCAAGCTTACAGTGGGGCAGAAGGAATTTCAAATCTCAGTAAACACCAATTCCTTCATCAAGCCAATCAGAGGCACAAGTTGGAGGAAGTTCAAATTTACAACAACACAAGAAAAAGAGATCTTCAAAGAATCCATTGAAGTAGATGGTAGATGGTGGAAGAAGCTCTCATTCCTTCCCTGAGTCAATGGAAATCAGATTCAATCCATCAAGTCGTCAAACTTAAAGCTAGGACAGAAGAATTTTCAAATCTCAAAGTAAATAAATCAATTCTTTCATCAAACCCGATCAGAAGTATGGAGTCAGGAGGCAAATCTATAATGACACAAAGAAAGTCTTTTGCTGCAAACCCATTGGCGAGTGAGAGTAGATGGTGGAAGAAGCTCTTTCTTGAACCCATTCAGTTGAAGTTAGAAGCGTCCTAAAGGGTCAATCAATTGTCAATAAATATGACTCACTTCATGCATGAATCACATTTATTATTGGGCATTTATTGACCTCCATGCATGATATATAAATCGAATCGAACGCACTAGATAAATTCAATAGACTTTAGATGCAATAGTTAAATCGAATCTAAAATATTTCGAACGTCACTAAAATTGGTCAAAATGATCTCCGAGCGTTGAACAGAATTTTCCATCATATTCAGAATATCAAAATTAATTAACATATACATATTCAAAATTACGGTGAGTCGATCGAGAAAGAAGTTCGTGATGCACGGCACTTCGAGTTGGGAATCCTCTGGTATGTTACTGACCCATTAACTGAGTATCAAGCCATAATTAGCATCAACATCTAAACTTATCAGTAGAGGCTACGCTCCATTCGAACTGGACAGTGCAGAGAATATCGAGGTTATTAGAGGCGGTCGTAAATCAGTAAAACTGAATTCGATCATGTTGACATTCAGAATAGGCCGACTCGTGGTAAGTGTTGTGTTGTTTGCATCCAGAAATGTGAATTTTACATCTTTCCATATTGTTTATGCTTTTAATTTAATATGCCTGCTTCCGACCCATCTGCCCATTATATATTGCATCCATCAGTCTTGAAACATGCCCGCCCTTTTCTCTATCCTTTCAACCGGCCTTGCCTCTTCACCCTCTGTTGTACCTAGCATGATCAGTGAACGAGCCTTGACTCATCCATCTTTTCCTCATAGCTAACTCCTCAAGACCACCTCTTCTCTCTCGGCTTCTATTGATGCGAAATAAAGGATTGAAACCTTGGCTGGTCTTTCGTCCAGAGAGAACAGACTCTCTTCTTCCCATAATGCAACCGACCATTGGGTGGAAGAGCCAGCTGTTATAGAGGAGAGAAGATGGCTACATGATAATGTACCATCAGTTGTCAGATTGTGAGGTGAACCCCTTCCCTTGTTCGTTTGCCCTCAAGCCTTTTTTTCATGTATCACTTTTCCCTTGTGTGAATTCTCTCATTGTATCTTTTATCGAAGATCTTATTTCTTTCAAAGTTTCTTGCCTACAATCCACACAAGCAGATACAATGCTCAGTATATAGTGAAATCTGGCATGGCTGATGCTGTCAATAATAAAAATTCAGCAGTCAGCAAAATTGGCAGGCTGGGATCCATCGTGCTAGATTCTGATTCTCCTTTCAGTAGAGAAAACCTAGTTTTTCAATTGATGTTTCTCCAAGATCTGCAGATTCGAAGCCAGTTGCTAATCACAGATCACCAAAAAAATAGTACCACTCCCGATAATCAAGCACGACCATTAAAGGGGTCAGAGCTTTAGGCGTAGCTGACCGCAATACAGGAGGATCTCAAAACAGCAAAAGAACAATTAACCTTTGAAGAGAAAGAGAAAGCACGGGTTCTCAAGGAACTGAGTGATGTAAAGAAACCAATGGAAGAGGTGAGTGTGAAGCTTACAGAGACTCTATTAGATCAGATGAAAGCTGAGGAGAGTTCGAAGCTTGACAAGTTTCATGCAGATGAACTTGAGCAATCGACCATTGAAGCTGCTCGAAAGAGGGAGAAAGAATGGAATAAAGAGCTTGAGGATATTCAAAATCATCATGCTATTGATGTCGCGACACTTTTTTCAGTGACTGATGAGCTTCAAACAGCAAAGCATGAGCTGACGGTGACTGTTGATTCCAAGAATGCTACACTTAGCCATGCAAAGGATGCAATAAAGATTGCAGAGGTTAATGCGGAGAAGGTGGAAATTCTTTCTAGTGAAATCAATCGCCTGCAATCCTTACTTGACTCTAAAGTTGAGAGGAATTCCAATAAGACAGCAGAGGTGATCAGGAAGTTGGGTTCAGAAGTTGAAGGTTTGAAGCTTGAACTTGAGGAGGTAAAGCTAGCTGAAGAAAAGTTGGCTAATATGGAAACTCTGGCTGAAGGGCTCAAAAGTGAACTGATAGATGGAAAGAGGATCGAGTCTGATGTAGTTGGTCTTGTGGATGAGTGGAAAAGGAAGGCAGAGTTGTTAGAATCTTCCTTTGAAGGAAGTAAGACATTATGAAAGCTTGGTGCAGGATTCTCCTGCTTCTTTGACAAAGCAGGTAGAAGAGAGCGAGTCTATGCTTAAAGATGCAGAATCTGAAGTCATTTCCCTTAGGGGGAAGGCTGAAGCATTAGAACTTGAAGTTGTAAGGCATAAAGTAGATCAGGAAAAATCTGATAACCAACTTGATTTGGCAAAGCAGGAACTGTTGAATCTGGAAAAGACAGTTGAAGTCTTGAAGATGGAGATCCAGAGAGTTGAGGAGGAGAAGGCCCAAGCATTGAACAATGAGAAGCTCACAACTTCAAACGTTGAAAGCCTCACTCAGGAAAATAGTAAGCTGAACGCTGAGCTGGAGATTACTAAAGAGGATTCGGAGAAAGCTAAGAAAGTAATGGAGGGTTTGGCGTCAACATTACACAAGGTTTCATTAAAAGCCAGGGACATACAAGAAAGGCTCTTGATCAAGCAAGCTGAGGTTGATAACGTCATCGCTGAGGTAGATGAATTAAAATTGACCCTCAAAAAACACCCAGGAAAAGTATGATGTCATTCTTGACGAAGCCAAATATGAGATTGTTTGTCTTAAAAAGACCATCGACAAGTCTGAAAGAGAAGCAAAGGACTTGATTGTTGAATGGGATCATAAGGAGTTAAATCTGAGAAATGCCATGAAAGAGGATGATAATGAAATTGTCTCAATCAAGAAATCAAGGGGTACAACCATGGAGATTCTTGAGAAGAAAAAGTGTGAAGTAGAAGCAGCAGAGGAAGAAGAAAATAAGCTTCATGATAAGTTGAGGCAAGCTGAATCTGACTTACTTGCAACCAATGTTGCTATTGAAGAAGCACAAGCAGAGAGTGGTGACTTAAAAGAAAGATATGTTGGAAACCAGGAAAGAATATAACTTAAGATAGCTCGATTGTACAAGCAAGTTGGGGTAAATCCATTGGTCCAACAACAATTGCTGCCCGGCATAGTGGTTCTGAAATCTCTTGGCTTATACCTTTCATGGATGGACATCCACCTCTGGACTGGTTTGACACGGCAGCATATCTTGTACTTTCTATGCTTCTTCTTCTAATCATTTTACTTGGCACACCGAAGGGGATCCTGCTGCTATGGATGCCTTCCCTACTTCTAGACTATTGTGGTTGGGTTTTATTAGTCTTCATGCTTTTAAAATCCCATATGTGGCGTGTTTGACTTGGCAGAGAAGCGGGACGTGCAGCACTCTTTGTAGCCGGCGAGAGACTCATTACTCTCATGTTGGTGTATAAGTACCCCCCAGCGCTGTTGGCGTGGCAAAAATTGTCGATTTCACGTGTATAAGTACGCCTTTCTTGATGTTAGGAGAAATCATTTCAGCGAATCTTTAGATCACGTATGTCTTTCTTTGGCGTGGTGGGAAGGCGCGTCGGGCCGTAATTTATACCACGCCTTTCTTGGCATGGTGGGTAGGTGACAGCGGTAACATATCTGGGGATGATCTTTGGGATGATCTTTGAAATCTTCCAAAAACCTAGATTGGAAGGCTACGACTTGACATAAAACTATGTCGTAATATGAAATTATTATTTAAACTAATATTGTAGGTGTATAAGTATTTATGTACATGCCTTTCTTGGCATGGTGGGAAGCGCGATTCGGGTTGTGGTTTATCACTGCGCTCATCTTTTTGTGTGGTGGGGCGTAAGTAGCCACTACGCGGGGATGATCTTGGGGATGTTGCGAAATCTTACCAAACATCTAACGTGGCATAAACAAATTAATAAAAAATTAACCAAAAAGCTAAAATTGATGTGTTAAAGCGGTATGTATGTAGTACTTTAAACACTTTTTTAGTGTGGCGAAGAAATTGTGAGACACATACATGTCTTCTTGACATAGTGGGATGATGCATTCAGCTGTGATGTTTACACCACCCATGCATGCCTTTCTTGGCATGGTGGGCAAGCTCAGCCCCCATTGTAGCCCTATGTGTGGGGACGATGTCGGGAGACTGTCAAAATACTATCAAAATTTTATCTGAAAATTTATACTTGCAATAAAATTCAGTCAAAATAAACAATATTATACAAATTTTTTAGACTTAAATTAATGTTGAATCAAATACACCCGCATGGGCCCGTCTTATCTTATCTTAGTGTTTGAGAATCTTCTGGTTGATTCTAGTTTGGTCTTAGGATGGTCAGTTAACAAAACCTAAAATATCCAATAATTATATTATAATATCTTATAAAATATCTATCATATGACAGTGATCGATCTCTATTATTAAATTAATATCGAGGGATGCGAAATAGCAAAATAATAAACCACCCCGATGATGATTGTGTTAAATGAAAATTTTAACCGGAGGGGATACTTCCATCAAAATATGATTACAATTTCAAATCAAATTAAGTTAGATTGAATATCAATCTAAATACAAAATTTAAAATAACATTGAGCTATAAATGTAAGTGAAATTCAATATTAAAAACTTAAAGCTAAAATTCAACTTCGTCTTGGTAATTATTTGTGAGGTGATAAAATTAAGAAAAGCTCACAAGAGGCGATGTAAAATCAAGTATGCGACTATGTTTACTCTCAAACAATCTCATGCGGCCGGATATGTGGGTATATGTATAGGCGTGTGAGCTCGTGATGTAGTTACGATTAGAGTCCTATGACCGGGCGGTTGTCATCAAATGACCCCACTATATCACGGTCACGATTGTGCAACTATGCTCCCAATGTCTGCTTTGAGTTGTGAATCATGGGGTATACTTGATAGGGCAAAATCCTCTCAGCTTGGAAGACTTAAGTCTATCTCTTTAGACAAACACCTGGGTCTACTGAGGATTTCTTGGATGACACAACCATGGATATTGACAGAATCCTTATCGGGTTGGGTCCTCCTCCATTATTAGACTAAAAGCAGATGAGGTAAAACCATGGGATTTAGATCAGGTGCACCATCGTTCCCCCAACCATCCGTTTTAAGCTAGTATAATAAATTTCATAAATCTAAATTCCAAAACTCCACATGGTCTTTACTATAAGCTATTTAGGGATCTAACGATTAACCTTAATCAAAGTTCTCTCTCGGAGGGTAATTAATTAACTATAGGTGCTTGCATCTATAGCAAACCTGGAACCAGATCTAAAGTCCTCACAAAATGAGGAAAAATCTTTAGGTAATATCTTATATTCCATCCTTCTAAAAATTACACCAACATTTAAAATACTCTTTTCATCGAAGAGGTGGGTGAAGAATTTTACACTAAATCTTTGCCACTTCTTCAATTCTAGATCTCAGGCAATCCGGGTTGTGGTACTTTGCTTTCTTTGACTTTGTTTTTGTCATCTCTATTATTGTTGCTTGTCTTTTAGTTTTTTTCCCTTTTTGTTGTTGTTCCTGGTTGTTTGTGGATGGTCTGTTTGATGGGATTTGGTTAGATGGGTGGATCTATTGTTTTTTTTGTTGGTGGCGGGAGCTTTGTTGAGTGTTGGTCTTTGGCTAATTAGTAAAGGTATGATGGTTGTGATGGCTTTGATGTTTTCTCCTTCTATTCTTTTGTTAGTAGCATTATATGTGATTGTAACCCTCTTAATGAAGTTTGGATGCTTACATATATTGTTTCTCCATGAGATGATTCTCTGACTGGCCACCTTTTCTTACTTTGCTCTTTATTTTATTCTCATTTATGTTAAATTTTTTTTATTCGCTGATTTGTTGTACTTATAATTTTAATATTAGTGTTATTTATTAAGTGATGTATAATATTTTAATATAATTTTGTTGACTTATGACTATATAATTGCTCGGTTATCCTATTTTTCTTTATTCCATTTTATTATTTGCTATGCTCGTATGGATATTTTAGTCATTTTATACAAATAGATGTAGGATGTAAATTCTAAGCGGTTTTCAAGCAGAATCATAACCCTTGACTTCCTACCACTTCTACTTCCTGTACTTCCAAGCATTTGTAACAAACTAACCCTAAGTATGTATGATGATTAAATCAAACTACAATAGTTCTTTTCTTTTAATTACTACATTTGGAGAAAGAAAAATGACTCAATAGTAACTCTTGTTGAAATTAGATTAAAGTAAGAAGAAATTATTACATGTAAAGTTTGGATGTAGCTTCACGGGTTCAATTATACAACACTATACTTGATCATTCAATACACAAGTGTATTATTGGTTGTGAATATTATGTATTATTATGTATTAATGTATATTACTTATACATTAATATATAACATTATATCCATCAATATACAACAATACATGATAATTCACTGTAAAAATATAGCACCTGTGTAATGAATAAATGCCACATGACGTTATGCTCTTGAAGTTTGCACATTACATTCAAACTGTATAATAATTTCTCTTTTTTAGAGACTTAAAATTTAGAAGATGGAAGTGGAAAGATGAATGACGTGGTTAAAAGTATTTTCTTATTGAAAAATTGATTATGATACTGCTCATTCATATGGTTTCTTCTTTGGATTTGATGATTCTTATTATTCCCTCATGGATTTCCCACTATGATCATTGTCGTTATTTAAATCATATTCTTTTGTCCCTATTTTGTGATTTATTCGATGGGCTGGATAATTCTCTATGTTTCTTTGTAGCATCCATTATTTTTAGCTTTAATTTTAAGATTGCAAGGGTTGGATGGTAGTAGCGATCTCTAATCCTTTTTATTTTCACGGGCACTAGAAAATGATGGTTGTTGCTCAACTATTTTGTTTTGATCTACATGCCATAATATTATACTTCAATAAGTACAATATCGATCTGGTATGCGAAGCTCCATATATTTAGCTACAATCACTTGAACCAAATTTTTGTGCTCTTTCCTCATTCTTCTATATATATATATATATATATATATATATATATATATATATATATATATATATATATATATATATATATATATATATATATATATATATATATATATATATATATATATATTTGAATATTTACATACCACATGATTCATATCTATTTAGATATGTAAGATATAAATTTTATATTTATATGTGACACTTTTAGATGCATTTAAAAGTGTGTGTGAGCTTCTCGATAATATATGAATTGAGAGAGTAAGTATTATTAAATTTTAAGATGGATGGAATAGTATATAAGACACTACCCAGAGATTTCACCATCATTTATTGAGGACTTTAGATATGGTTCTAGGTTTTTTATAGGCACAAGCCCTTATAGTTAATTACCCTTCTCAATGCTGAGAGAGAACTTTTGATTAAGGCTAATTTTAGATAGTGTGCGGTGTATAGCGTATGGGTTTAAAATTTAGATTTATAAAATTCATCATCGTTAGCTTAAAGCGGTAGTTGGGGAATGATGACATGCATCTAGATCCCATGGTTCCATCATCCATCCCTCATCTATCTACTGTAAAGAGGTAGTATAACGGCCAGAAGGATCATTATCGACAACACATGAGTTCGTTGTCCAAGAAATCCTTACTGGTAGGGTGGTGTTTGTCAAAGGAGACAAGCTTAAGTCCTTATGCTGGACTTTTACCCTATCATGCATACCTATGATTCCACAACTCAAAGCGACCATTGGGAAGCATACGAGCTAGGCAAGTGATCATAATATAATGGAGCCTTACGGCCAAACCACGATCAGGAGGACTCGGTCATAACATCATCATGGAGCCAAGTCAAGCCACTGATCGAGGACAGACCACATCCTTTCTAGCAAAAGATTGATTAAGAGTGAACATAGTAGAACACTTGATTTGACATTTGCTTCTTTGTGAGCTAGAATTTTCTTAATTTATCACCTCCGATAAATAATTATGGAAGGTGGATAGATTGAGTTTTACTTTAAGCTTTTAATGATTGAATTTCATTTAAATAGTTTTTAGATTGATATTTGATTTAAGTTAATTTAATTTGAGATTAAAATCATATTTTGATAGAAGTATCTCCTCCGGTTGAAATCACCATTCAACATAGCCATCATCAGGGTAGTTAGTTGATTGAATCGAATATATTTGAGAACTTTAGATCCTGTCAACTCTGTTTAACTCCTGAAAAATGATTAGATCTATTATTACAAGACAGAATTAGCCTCTTAGATATTTCACTAAGATGAAATTCTTATAATAGATTTCTGGTTTTTTCAGAACTAGATCTAAAAGCGAGGAAACGCATCCTCAGACACTTGAATTTAAGCATTCAACATAATATCGGGGCTCATGTGGGTGTATTTGAGAATGCCTTTATTAACGCCTTTTGTTCGCTTGTACAAAGTGTTGCGAATCTGGTAGTGTAGAAGACGTTATAGATTTTATATTGTAACTTGGAATAGCACATTGCAATTCATATTTTCTTCTTTAGTATTTAAGCTTTAGGGATTCATATCTATTTCTTATGCTTATTGATAAGCCTTCAAATTCATTACATACTTCTAATGAATTGACTTCTCTCAATTTGATTGAAGTAAAATATGAGAAAGTCTATTATTTATTAGAGAATTTATTGCACTCAATAATGACTCATTGAAGCCATTGTAAGCATCTGTATAGTTCATTCATGGATTATTCCAATTGACTTAATATATGATATGGCTCCACCATTTATTAGGAATCAATACTTATGATTAGTGCTCGTTGATGAACTACTTAATCAACCTCCTTAATTTGTGGATGAACATTTAAGCTTCTTATAGACTTTTATAGTTAAAGCTATGTACTCATACAAAAGCAGTTTATTTATCTCAAAGTGAATCGAGTAATCATAATGATCTGGTGATGACTCTCTTTTATGCTTGTTAACAAGCCATTTAAACTCATTTCTAACCTCTAGAAAATTTTCTTCTCCTTGAGTCATTTGAAATGAATCATTGAGTTTAGCATTAATAAGGATGACTTGTTCCTATCCAACGGTGAGTTATTAGGTTTAATATGTCCTCCTTTCAAATTTAGCATGTGGATTTATATTTATTTTATGCCTTTGTAACTTCACATTTTCTTTTCATTTTATTTTGTTTTAAGACTTTATGTTTTACCATTAATTTAATATCTAGTTAATTTTAAATTTAAGTCTTAAAAATTTGATGAAATTTTGGAAATTTTGGCGTCATCATCCCCATGTAGGCTACATCGGGAGTGTTTTAGCTTTCTCGGTATACCCTAATAAGCGTAGCAAGTGGTGTCTTACAACACCATAGCCAATTTCCATCTCGCCACACCCTAATGAGTGTGATAAGGCCTTTAAACCTCAAGAAGACAAATGCAATGCACAATATATATTCATTTCTTTTTTTTCTAAGTCCAAAAATTTGGCAAAATTTTGATAGCATTTCGGCTAGGGGGAGTGACATCTAATAGATGTTGGCTTTCTCGATACGCCCTAATGAGCATAGTGAGCAGTGTCTTTGACATTCGGTAGATTTTTCTATCTCGTGTCCTAATGAGCAAGGCTATCTTCTACAAAGAAACACAAGCATTCACATATTTCCATATTCACACATGTTCTGACTTATTTCTTATGCACGTTGCAATGATCGGCAAAGAGACGGAGTTGGAGATGCTAGAGACTAAGAGAGGAACCCACTTAATGACGATGTTCCTCTTTGGCTTTGGTAAGAGGAAAGGACGAAAGGGGATGAAAATGCTGGACGTCTAGAGAAGAGCTCACTTGATGACGGTGTTCTTCTTGGTGGAAGGATAATGGAAAGGATGATGCAGAAGAACCCTAATGATGGTGTTCCTCTCTTCAAACAAAATAAGAAATTGGAATGAAAATAAATGGGGAGAAGATTTTTGGAAGTTTGGAAGGAAAAGACTAAATAGTAAGGAAGGAGAATGATTTTAGGTTTTAACAGAGAGAAGATGAAGAAAGAGAAGAAAGAAGAAAGAGGAGAAGAAGGAGGGAAGAGAGAGAGCTTGCCTTGCTTGTGGTTTGAGAGAGGAGGAAAAATCGAGAGAGGAGGATCCCTTGCCATTTTTGGTTTGAACAAGGGAAACCAATGAGAGAGGTCATGCGGTTTTTTTGGAGAAAAAGGGTTGCGGGTGGAGTTTCCTCTTTGTTTGCGATTTTGGAGAGAAGAGGGTTGTGGTTTGCTTGAGGAGGAGGGAGCAGTTCCCATCTTAAAGTGTTATAATTTTTTGAGATGGAATAGTAGATAAGACCAGAGATTTCATCCTCATTTGGTGAGGACTTTAGATTTGGTTCCGGGTTTCCATAAGTCTAACTGATTAATTACCCTCTCGAAGTGAGAGAACTTTTGATTAAGGTTAGTCATTTAGATCGCTCCAAGCGTAGTATATAGTAGCAGCATGAAGAGTTCTAGAATTTGAGATATAAAATTCATCATTTTAACTTAAACTGGATGGTTGGGGGAATGATGACGTGCCCGATCTAGATCTCATGGTTCCGTCATCCGGACAATCCGGTCCCTCGTCTACTTAGTCGAGGTGGTCGACCCAATCTTACTGAAGGATCTCCTCAATGACACATGGGTTACGTCATCCAAGAAATCACTTGTAGACTGGGGTGGTGTTTGTCCCGAGAGCAGAGACTTAAGTCTACCTAAATGAGGGTTGTTTGCCCTATCAAGTATACCCTATGATTCACAACTCAAAGGGAAGAGCCATTGGGGAGCCATTGGGGGCTTAAGTCTACCTTAGATTGAGTTTTGCTTTAAGTTTTTAGTGATAAAGTTTCATTTGAATATTTTTATATTGATATTTAATTTGATTTGAAAAACTGATTAATTTGAATATGTTTAAGAGCTTTAGATCCTGTCAACTCTATTTAGCTGCTAACATAGGATTAGATCTACTATCACCTAACAAAATCAGTTTTTTTAGATATTTCACTCATTTGAAACTCTTATTATAAGTTTTTTTAGGTTTTGTTAACCCGGACCCAGTCATAAGACTAAATCGGGAAACAATCTGCACAGCATCCTCAAACACTTGAATTTAAGCACTAAGCATAGTGTCGGGGTCCATGCGGGTGTATTTAATACTTATATAGTTTTTATTTCTAAGTTATGAGATTGATTTTGTATTTTTATTTAATTCCAGCCTTTTCAGACATCAAAATTTGCACTTGCAATCCCTATGTCTGAGCACATACAGGAATTTTTAGCTTAAATAATTTTTTCTAATTAGTGATTTCATTAATTTTGACAATCATAACTAGAATGAAATTCCCTAATATTTTATTAAAGAAATCTTTATTATTTTTGTAAATTTATGATTTAGTATACTATTGTGCGCTTTGCAAGGGTTGCAGATCTGGTGGCGAAAAAAAAGATTTAAATTGTAGTTTAACACACTACTGGTACTTAGTTTACTTGTTATGTTTTTTGCATTTCTCCTAATTTGATCATTCTCAACTTACATCAATTTTGATAAGTTATGCCAATTTGAGTGTTTATTATTTTAGCCCCACTTATGTCTATTAACTAGCATAGTAATCACCTCCATATTGATCTAAGAGTTATTAAACTCAATTTAAATTTATCCTTAGATTTTGAGTATATTTCAAGTTTGTTGTAAGTTTGGCATTAGTCTCTCCCAATTTTCAATTAAAGCTTGCTTAATTTTGAGGAATTTGTAAGAAAAGGAAACTCACTTAGCTCAATTTAATCCATAGAGAATCACAATTAGAGTTTGTGAGTTTAATATTAGCCTCCCCCAAATCTCACTTAGATTTTAAATGAATATTATATTCTTTTCAATATTTGCTTTAAAGGCTCCCCCCTTTTTTTTCACTTGACGCTATAAAATTAGCTGCAAATTTTCCTACTTAGCACTCCTAAGTCAGCTCATTTTACCCTCCCCTTTTTTTAAGTCAAAATATTTGATAAAATTTGAAGCCTCAGGCATCATCCATATAGGGGACTATCGGGGTGTTTGGCTTCTTTCGGTATGCCTGGCGAGTAACGAGTGGTGTTTTTACAATACAATGTGCTTTTGCTTTCATCTGGTAGCACCCTACGAGCGAGTCTTCAAACTGAAAGACATACAATATAATATATATTCCTCCCCTTATTTTTTCTAAGTCGAAAATTAGACAAAATTTGACAACATTTAGGGGCGACATCTAACAAATGTTGGCTTATTTCAGTGCGCTACTGGCGGCAATGGCGGTCTCTTGACACCACTAATTTTCATCTCGTCATGACCTATGCGAGGTCTTCAAACCTGCAAAGAAATACAAGCATATGTATATATATTCACATTCATAAATCCCACATGTTCTAATGCATTTGTCGGCGCTCTGCAAGGATCGGCAAAGGAACTAGGTTAGGTATGCGATTGGGAATGTAAGATAAGGGGTGCGATGCCAAAAATTGAAGGAAGAGTTCGCTTGTTGACGATATTCTTCCCCGATTTGTGGCGGAGTGAAATGGAATGGCTAAAGCGAGGGGGTGCGATGCCAAAATTGGTGAAAAATTACTCTTGGCGATATTTCTTCCCACCTTCTGTGAAACAAAGTGGAAGGGGTTACTGAGGGGTGCATAAATTGAAGGAAATTCACGTCTTTGATGATTTCTTCCCAGGTTTCTTGGTCAGTTAAAAACAGGATAGCTAAAGTGAGGGTGCAACTGGCATACAAAAAATGAAGGAAGAATTCTCTGGCGTGTTTCTTCCACGATGATGAAACAAAAGTGGAATTGGGGTGCTGCAAAAATGAAGGAAGAATTTCTGCAATGATTTTCTTGATTCTGACGGAAAATGGAATGATTCTGTAAGGAGGATGGCTCGTAATTTGTGAATGTGGGAAGCATGATTTGTGGAGGAGGAGCAGTGCAGAATATTGAAGTTTGTGTTGGAAGGAGAGGCTCGTCTATTTGAGCGAGAGGCTGATTTTGATAATGGCAGTGGGTTGAATACATGGAAGCAGACTGCGGTGGAGAGCCTCACGTCAGTGCTGGAATAAAATTATAGTGAGTGGATGGGTTGGTCTCAGGTTTGCGCGGTCAGCCAGATCCGCATTCTTGTGCAGGTTAGTCCACGATGGAAGCGGCAAAGCCAAAGCAGACGAAGGTCTTGGCAAGTCAGCCATGCCTTGTGTTGGCATGAGCGGGGCGATGAGCGGCAAGAATAAGGTGTCTTTAGTTGATCGAGCCGAGGATTACTGCAGCTATGGGGCGTCCATGGAGTGAGTGTGGAATAGAGCGAGCAATTTGCGAGAATTCAAAAAAGGAGGATTTTACCTTTTGGCGTGAGAAAATGCGAGAAGAATTAGAAAAATGAGGAGAATGAGCTGGGAGAGAATGGCGAGTAGTTGAGGAAATAGTGGTTCTTCAATTTTCTTTTTTTAATTTTCAAATTTTTTTAGAAAATTGAAAGAAAATGGAGCATGAGGTAATATGAATTTTAAATTAATTCAATAGTTTTAATTTGGGGTTTAAGCGATAAATGTGCATATAATATATATATATATATATATATATATATATATAATTCATTGTTAGATGTAAACATAGTCCGTTTCGCGATCGGAGGCCGTTTGGTTCGAGTCGGCTCCAAATTGGGTCAATTTCAACTCAAAATATGTGTCGTCATTTTAACTAGCTCGATTTTTGCACAGACTCATCCGAATTGAGTTCGAACAATCTTGTTTGATAGATTTCATCATTTTGAAGCCTATGGCGTGATCAATTTCATGAATGGAGGCCATTTGATCCTCATCGGTGCCTCCTGACCTTGATATGCATGTAGGCGCGTTAATGACTCAAGCACTTGATCGGTTGCTCATCAAGTTGTGCAATATTTATATTCAGACCAATTTCGATATTCTGAACATGATGGTTAAGTTCGTTCGTCGATCATTTGGATTGATTTTGGTGCAATCTAGTGGATTTTAGCCTCGATTTATACGTTGTCACTTCAAATCACTCGACGTTTGCATAGACTCATCCAAATTGAGTGCGACTGTCTCATTTGATAGTTTTTCGATGTTTTGAAGCTAACGGCGCAATCAATTTTATGAATGGGGGTCATTTGACTTGCATCGATGCCTCTTGACTTCGATATGTGTACAAGAATGTTAATGACTCGAGCGCTTGCTCAATTGATCATTAAGTTATGCTATATTTATATCTTGACTAATTTCGACGTTTTGAATGTGATGGTGAAGTCCATTTGTCAATTGGAGGCCATTTGAGTTAATTTTGGTGACATCTAGTGCGTTTCAACCTCGATTTGCTTACGGTCACTTCAAATCACTCGATATTTGCATAGACTCGTCCGAAATGAGTGCGGACAATCTCATTTGATAGTTTTTAATGTTTTGAAGCTAATGGATAATCAATTTTATGAACTGAGGTTATTCAGACATCATCGTAGCTTCTCGACTCTGATATGCGTGTCGACACCTTGATAGCTTGAGCTCTTAATCAATTGATTGTTAGATTTTGTAATGTTTATATTTTGATTTATTTTGACATTACGAATAGCTGAAGCGTTCATCGATAAGGTCATTTCAATCATTTTAATGAAGGGTGCATCTTGAGCCTCATGCTTTGTCACCTCAAAGTCGTCTTTGACTTGCTTGACTTTGACTTTGTGGCACATATGGAGGTCACAAATGCAAATGTGATTTGCGAGGCGAGTCACATTTGTTGAGAACTGGTTGACCATTTGGATTGGCCATAGAACTTGGATTATTTCGGCATTGATTGCGATAGCTTACGGAACTTTGATAGGATTTATCATTAGTATGCTGCCTTATTCAGGACATGCTAAATGACGGGCTTGACCGATTTGTTAGAATCGACTTGTCGGATAGAGAAGAGTTCTTACATCACTCTCTCCTTCAATGGCTTTGCTGAAGATCTCTTTCTTTTATGTTCTTGCAGATTTGAGTCTCCTTCGACCCTAGCTTCATGCTTGGTTGGGTTTGATGGAGGAATTAGTATGCTTATTTTGATGAAGGACTCTGCTAGGGAATCATTTTATCCGTGCTTGATCGGATTTGAAATTCCTTTTGTCCTAGCTTTGAGCTTGACGGACTTGATGAAGGATTGACCTGTTTTGTCAACATTGACTTGTCAGGAAGTGTATATATACCGTGAACCCTGTGCTTGCTACTTTGATGGATTCATTGAAGGATACGTATAGCTGAGCCAGCCTTATGGCTTATATAGGGTCAATGTTGAGTTATTAGTCTAGCAACGTGTGCTTTAAAAGATTGAATAACCATAAAATTCTTTTAGTTCATACTTTGTTTGAACTATGGAATTGCTTCCCGGTCTGCTTTTCTTTGATGGACTTGATGAGGAGATAGACTTTGATCTGTACTTTGAGCTTGATCAGATCATTTGAGAATAGATTTAAATATCATCTTGCAGGTAATATGAATATTGATTTGAGGTGGCCTTGAATTGAGTGTTTCCTTAAATTATCTTGATCTATCGATCAAGTAGAGAGATCTCTTAGATCCTGGTTGCTTGTAATCACTAAGCTGGATCTGATTTGAGATTGAATAGTTATCATCATTGGGAGCGGGGGCTCTTTCGCCTTTTCTTCTGCTTGTTGAGTGAGGAGAGCGTCGACAACTTCGGCCATATTTGGGCTTGTTGAGTTCACCTTTAGAACCTACTCAGTCTTGACTTAAGTTGTAGTGGGTTGGTGGTTTGTCATCATGACGATGGGGCTCTTTCATGCGGCTTTTTTCTTGCGCTTGTTGAGTGAGGAGAGCGTCAGCAACTCGGCCATTTTATGGGCTTGTTGAGTCCGACCTTTAGAACTCATCCATGTCCTAGACTTTAGGATGTAGAGGTTGATGTTTCTCCAACTTATTGAAGCTTCCAAAATCGAGTTCTTTTGACTTGATCTCAATTTGGCAAATTTAGAGATAAATTTCTTGACATTTAGGTTGTCTTTTCATGCATAGAGATAGATTCTTTTTGTTCACGCAGACTCTACTTAACGTAACAATTATGGATATATCAGATTTGGCATAATGCTCGATGTCGACTGAATAATATATTTGAGGATCTCATCTTGGCGATGTCAACTCAAATAAACTTAACATAAATTAAAAAAAATGCTCCTGTCTTGCAGGGGGAATTCTGAAGTACATTTAGGAGAATTTTCAAGATGAAAATACATAAATACATCAACATTTGAATTGATGTACTCTAAAGGATATTTTAACATACAACATTGATTTCATCTGTATATAAAAATCTAAATATGCCCCTCTGTAATAGGAGAATTTTCACGAAAAAGTTTTTCATCTAGTATGTTTATTTAGGGATCTCGGCATGAAGCATGATGTACCTAAATAGATATACTAAAAAAATGCCCTATCTTGCGGATTTCTATTATACTGAGAATATGACTTTTCAAGTATCGACCATTAATTGGTGGCATTGGTCTTTCACCTTTAGGTTGATGAGTTGGTATGCCCCTCTTGGTACTTTTCAATGACAAAAATCCCAATTAGGCTCAAATTTGTCACCAAATTTTGATTGGGGATAATTGGTCTTCTCGCAAGACCAATTCTCCTTTTGGAATGTTGAGGCCACCGTATGGTCAAAAGCCACGGACATCTTTGCTCGATAGACTTCAGTTTTGATGAGCTTGCAATCTACTTCATCAAAGCGCCGAGTTCCTCC